>SJXQ01003796.1:0-64315 GCA_006408695.1 Aepyceros melampus | reverse complement strand
AGAGTTGGACTGTGAAGAAGGCTGAGCACTGAAGAACTGATGCTTTTGAACTGTGGTGTTGGAGAAGACTCTTGAAACTCCCTTGTACTGCAAGGAGATCCAACCAGTCCATTCTGAAGGAGATCAGCCCTGGGATTTCTTTGGAAGGAATGATGCTAAAGCTGAAACTCGGGTACTTTGGCCACCTCATGCAAAGAGCTGACTCATTGGAAAAGACTCTGATGCTGGGAGGGATTGGGGGCAGGAGGAGAAGGGGACGACCGAGGATGAGATGGCTGGATGACGTCACTGACTCCATGGACGTGAGTCTGAGTGAACTCCGGGAGTGGTGATGGACAGGGAGGCCTGGCGTGCTGCGATTCACGGGGTCGCAAAGAGTCGGACAGGACTGTGGGACTGAACTGAACAGAACGGAGGGTTCCAGAACTGATGTTTCTTTCCCCTGTCTCCCTCATCCTAATTTTTTTGAGTAGTGTTCGCTTTCTCTTCCTGTTCAGGTCATTCATGCATAATGTTTCAGGAAAGTTCTAGATGTCACAGTTCAGTTCAGTTCAGCCGCGCAGTCGTGTCCGACTCTTTGCGACCCAAAGTTCAGTTTAAAATTTTTTGCAGTGTAAGCTCATTCAAGGCACTAAACTTTCTTATACCATCACAGCTAAAAATAAACAAAAACTCCAAACCTGTGGGGTAACCAGATGTGACATGTGCCGAGCTGTCCTGTATAAATAAGCGATAAATCACAGAGTGTACAAGGACTATATAGCAGATGCAGTAAATCAGGAATGGCCTTTTGACACAAACTGATGACATTTTTACTTCTTCTGGAGTAATCAGAGGCATTTTCTTATTTCACACGCTCAATCTTTTTTTGTGAAACATTGTTTCATAACAATATAAAATCTAACAACCCTTTATCACATTATCACTAGGGACCGGGGACGGGGGAGATTGCTTTCTTTCACTATCTAAATGTTCCTAAATGAAGGATTTTTGCCTCAAGATGTTCATTCCTCCAAATTATGCGTGGAGTTTTCTTTGAAGAGCATCTAACTACTTTATAAAAGTTGAAGTCTTGCGCAAGGAAAATCATTTTGCTTTTTACTATTTCATGGTTTTTAGGAGGTGGCAAGGTCTTTAAGCCCATCTGTCCAGACGTGGGTCTTTTCATTTTTGTTTTTTTAGTGCGAGTTGAAAGAAAACAAATCTTCACTCAAAACACATGGAAAGGCATCCCTAGTTTACAAAGTCTTCCCAGACCATTTCAGTAAAATATTCATAATCCTATCCTTTCTACAGCAAACTGGAGGGCACTCTTGGTTACAATTTGTGTTGCAACTTCTCCTACGTAGTAGTATTTGTTGTGTCCGACTTTTTGCATCCCCATGGACTGCAGCGTGTTGGTCTTCCCTGTCCTTTACTATCTCCCAGAGTTTGCTCAAACTCGTGTCCATTGAGTCAGTAATGCCATCCAGCCATCTTGTCCTTTGTTGCCCCCTTCTCCACTCATCCTCAATCTTTCCCAACATCAGGGTCTTTTCCAATGAGTCGGCTCTTTACATCAGGTGGCCAAAGTATTGGAGCATGAGTCCTTGCTACATCAGGTCCTACATCAGGACTTATGTATTATCTTTTGAATATTTAAATCTTGGAACCCACTGTTTTGTAAATCTATGCTTGTCATTTCATTTTCCTTCTGTCTGATTCCTGACCTTCTGTCGACTTCAGCTCTCAGTTGGAAAGGGGAAACTCATATGTATTAATGTAAAGATGTATTTAATGCCTTAAATTGCTTTTACTGTCATCTTCAATGATATATATAGGAAAAATGAATAGATCCTATCTTTCACATTGGTGAAGTGAAGTCGCTCAGTAGTGTCCGACTCTTTGTGACCCTGTGGACTGTAGCCCACCAGGCTCCTCTGTCCATGGGATTCTCCAGGCAAGAGTAGTGGAGTGGGTTGCCATTTCCTTCTCCAGGGGATCTTCCCGACTCAGGGATCGAACCCAGGTCTCCCGCATTGCAGGCAGACGCTTTAACCTCTGAGCCACCAGGGACTTGTAAATCAATCCTGCTTGGTTGTATGCATCTCTCTGTGCTCACTAATAAACTCATAGCAGCTGATGGTTGGTATTAATCTCTTTCTAATTAGAGAAGCATATGCTCACATATCATTCTGATTGAGAGCAGTGGCATTTAATTTGTTTCTCTGACCCTACTCACTTTATTGTCCATTGATCAATACATGATGATTATATATCTTGTCATAGAGAGTATGGGGTGGTAGAATAACATGGGGTTTGGAGGCGATTGCTTGGAGTTGAGTCCAGGCCTCTGATTTAGCTGTGTGACCTCAGGCAAATTGTCTAATCCTCTGAGCCTTAGATTCTTCATCAGTTAAACAAAGTCATTTCAGTTATTTTATAAGACAGTTATGATAGTTAGATGAGATAAAAACATGGGAATAACTCAAAACCTTTGAAAATTGTTTGATTACTGAAAATTTCAAACATATTCTGAGACTGAGAGAAGAGGTTCATACCCTGACATACGCATCACCCTGCTTCAGCACTCAAGCATTCATGCTCAGTGATGTTCATCTATACTCCACTCAGTGCCACCCTCTTTCCCCATGTTATAAAACAAATTCCAGATATTGTATTTCCATCCTTAAACATTTCCCTTTTTAAAAAAACCATAACTATAAAACCATCATCATATTTTTACATGTAACAAATATCCAGTCATTGTGCATTTCCACAAGTATATCATTTTTCAACAATTATTTTGTTTGACTTAGGATCTGAATAAGGACTACACAGCATTTGGATGGCCTGTCTTTAATCTACAATTGTTCCATAATCATTCTTTAATCTATAACTGTTCAGTGTGGTAGCCCCTAGCCATATGTGACTGTTTAAATTTGAACTTAAATTAATTACAATTAAATAAAATTTAAAATTCCATTCCTCAGTAGCAATCACCACATTTCAAGTGCCAAATAGCTATATAGATGTGTGTGTGTGTGTGTGTGTGTGTGTGTGTGTTAGTCAGTCACATCTGACTCTTTGCAATCCCATGGTCAGTAGCCCACCAGGCTCCTCTGTCCATGGAATTGTCCAGGCAAGAATACTGGAGTAGATTGCCATTTCCTTCTCTAGGGGATCTTCCTAACCCGGGGATGGAACCAGGTCTCTGAAATTGCAGGGTATTCTTTACCATCTGAGCCACCAGTGCAGATATAGAACATCATTGCATAAGTATTATGGAACAGAGTTGATCTGTAAGTCTCTCTTTCCTCTCTGTTCTATGACTGCAAGGAGATCAAACCAGTCAATCCTAAAGGAAATCAGTCCTGAATATTCATTGGAAGGACTGATGCTGAAGCTGAAGCCTAATACTTTGGCCACCTGATGCGAAGAACTGACTCATTAGAAAAGACCCTGATGGGGTAAAGATTGAGGGCTGGAGGAGAAGGGGACGACAGAGGATGAGATGGTTGGATGGCATCACCGATTCGATGGATGTGAGTTTGAACAAGCTCTGGGAGATGTTGATGGACGGGGAAGCCCAGTCCACTGGGTCGCAAAGAGTCAGACATGACTGAGCGACTGAACTGAACATAATTGTTGGAAGAAAACAAATTATTAGTCTTACAGAATTTCCTATGTTCTGGATTTTTCTGATTGAATTCCCTTGGTGTCCTTTAACATAGTCCTTTGTCCTTGGTTTATAATTGGCAATTAGAGGTAGAAAGGAAAATCTGTTCCCTTGTTTTGTAAGCTCATGTGCCACCAAGTGACCTTAAGCACACAACCTGACCCATGTAAATGTTAGTTTCCTCATTTATAAAATGAGAATAATAACAGTACCTATATCATGCGTATGTGTGTGCTCATCACTTCAGCTGTGTCTGGCTCTTTGTGACCCTGTGGACTGTAACCTGCCAGGCTCTTTTGTCCATGGGATTCTCCAGGCAAGAATACTGGAGTGGGTTGCCATACCCTCCTCCAGGGGATCTCCCTGACCCAGGGATGGAACCTGCGACTCCTGCGTCTCCTGCATTGCAGGCAGATTCTTTCCCCACTTAGCCACCTGGGAAGCCCTACAAAGAGCATATGAGAGTATTAATAGAAAGTACTCAACCTGGTATATGGCGCACAGTATGGGTTTAAGTGTATGTTAGTTATTACTTGCAATATTATACTGATTATTAGGCAATGATTCTCAAATCCCAGTCTATATGGATTGGTTGCATTGAAATCCTCTACACCGGACTTTAAAGAAAAGTTTTCTAGAGATTCTCATTCAGTAGATTGGAACATGGTCCTCCCAAATCTGTATTTTGTAATAAGTTCTAGATGATACTGATGCAGTTACGGATTTGGAAGCTGATGACTCTGTGATGTGTCAGCTGACTACTCTGAACTATGATCTCCAGAATTTCTTTTCTAGTATGCTTCCCATTAAGGTGGATGACAGATTTCTTGCAAGTCAGAGGAGGAAAGGGAAGAAGCAGCTATTTTGCAGCATAAATACACCTTCTCCCAGTTATTCAATCAAATGTAACTTAGGTGCTACTGTGAAAAGATTTTGCAGTTGTAATTAAAATCCCTAGTTAGTTGACTATAAATTAATGCAGAATGAGATTATCCTGAGTAGCCCTGACTTAATCAATTGGAATACTTTTAAAAGAGAGCTTAATCCAGGCCCAGCTAGTTTCACTGGTGAATTTTATGAAACATTTAAAGAATTAATGCCAACGCTTTGTAAACACTTCTAAAATATAGAAGAGGAGGAAACACTTCCCAGTTTACCCTATGAGGTCAATATTACCATGTTAAAACCAAAAACATCACAAGAGAAGAAAATTAAGGAGCAATATCTCATAGGAATAGAGACATAAAAATCCCCAGCAAAATACTAGCAAACTGAATCCAGGAATATGTAAAAAGAAGTATATACAATAATCAAGATATTTATCCCAGAAATGCAAAGTTGGTGTAATACCTGAAATGAATTAACGTAATATAATTTACCAGTAGAATAAAGGACAAAACCATATAATTTTTTCAGTAGATATAGAAAAAGCATTGGATAAAATTCACTGCCCCTTCATGTTAAAAGCATTCAATAGGGTGGGAGGTGGGAGAGAGGTTAAAGAGGGAGGGAACATACATATACCTCCCTATGGCAGAAACCAACACAATATTGTAAAGCAATTATCCTTCAATCAAAAATAAATAATTTTTTCTTAAAAAAAAAAAAAAACCAGGAATAGAAAGGAACTTCCTCAACCTAGTAAAGAACATCTACAAAAACTCTCTTGGGAGTCCACACCTTCTTTTGTTCTTCTATTCCAAAAACTTTACTCAAACCTCATTTTATGCAGAGGCTGGGGATAGTCCAATGTCTGGACCTGGGTGAGACTGTCTTATAGAGGGACTGTGAGATTCAGTTACAAGACGTTTATTTGCCTATGGATAGATGCCATATTACCCACCCTAGTCTTTATTAATAATAAAAGTGATATTTCGACTCATCCCAGCCACTAATGCCTTGGACTCTGTATTATTCCTCAGTTGGTTCAGAATTAAGACAGGGAAGAGGGAGTGGTAGCCTTTGTTCATTTTAAAGACCCCAGCATGACACAGTTGAAGGGATAATTTACAGACAAGTTTTAGACATGCACAATAGTAATCCCCAAAGTAATGACTAGGATCTTAGGCTGTTTCTTAGAAATTGGAAAGGATCCCAGAGGTCATCTAGCAGCTAGATTCTAAGCCTCAGGGGTTAAGTAATGTGTACGAGACTGCCCAGCCATCTAGTGACATATCACAACTAGAATTCAGAATTTTTGTCCAGCCCACTATACTTTCCACCACACCCTGCTGCTTCCTTAGTATGCTGAGATTAAAAAAAAAATAGCACATTAGCTATTTGTTATCATCTTATCTGCTTCCCTAAAGATCAGAATTTTGTCATGAAGGAATAAATGCGCTTAAGTTAAATAACTTTCCGTTAGTAATAGGGCTTATCAGAGGTAGCACTGGAAACGAAAAATAGTACTCTAATTTTAGTTCAAGGCTGTACTCATGAGATCATTTTTTTTTTCCTGTCAAAATGCCAAACTGAAATAAATAGGAGAGGAGAACAGCCTGGAAATACAGCAACTGCAGCAGAGTCTGTGGCTGATATGTTAATTCAACTGACGATCTTTGGTTCCTTTTCTAGCATGATGTCAGTGTATGTTGTGGTACTAAAATTTCCTCCTGTAAGAATAGAAGGAAATAAGTAGAATGGGGTGTCACAGCTTAACTCCAAAGCCTGTAATCTTAATTAACTATGATATGTACTACCTTCCCAGAGGCATAAGGTGCAATGCAATGGCAAATGTTAAGACAATAAAATGAAAGTTTAGGTGAATGTCTAGAAATGGTTAATTTAAATGTTATTCATAAAGGACTTAGCACTTGGTTATGACAGATTTCTTTAAATAATCATCTCTGTGAATTTATTGGTGGAAGCAACAGTTATGTGAGAGAGGCACATTAGATCACTGAGATGACACCAGATCTGTTCATCAGGCCAGAATTCTTAGATTTTCTACAAAATCTACCAATAAATTTGATTTTCTACAAAAAAGATCTTTAATCCCATCTGTTTGCCATGTTGAAAAGTTATTCATTCTTTCATATGTAGTTTTGTGCATCTATTGTCAGGCACTGTTTTAGGCACAGGGAAAAGAAGTATAAATAGAACCAAGTCCCTGATCTCATTGAGAACAGGGTACTATGAAGCAATAAATATAATAAAATTCTTTATTTGTGTTGTTAGAGATGGGCATTAATCTATTTAATAAAGTTGCAATATTTGTGTCCTTTGGAGAAGGCAATGGCACCCCACTCCAGTACTCTTGCCTGGAGAATCCTATGGATGGAGGAGCCTGGAAGGCTGCAGTCCATGGGGTCGCTAAGAGTCGGACACGACTGAGCGACTTCACTTTCACTTTTCACTTTCATACATTGGAGAAGGAAATGGCAACCCACTCCAGTGTTCTTGCCTGGAGAATCCCAGGGACAGGGGAGCCTGGTGGGCTGCCGTCTGTGGGGTTGCATAGAGTCGAACACGACTGAAGTGACTTAGCAGCAGTCATTTGTGTCCTTAGAGAAGAAAAGAAAAGAAACTATGGGTAAACAAGTTGGGAAATAATGAACTATAGTTTCTTCTTAATGCTTCAGATTACATGCTGTTTTATTAAAACCTCTAAGATATTAGACAATAAAAGAAACCCTTTAACTCCATTTTCCCTGACTTATTTGACCATTTAAGCTTTTTCATTTGGGGAGAGGAAGGATAGCAATTATTAACCTTTTGTGAAATGTAACTTCCAAGGAAGCCAGTTTTAGAAAATACTGTAAGAGCTTTTTGTAGAATTTTTGGTTTATCTATGTTCTAGGATTCTTTTTTAAAGATTATAGTTATATACAATATTGTATTAGTTTCAGATGCAGAGCAAAATCATGCAGTTATATATATATATATTTCCAGATTATTTTCCATTATAGATTATTATAAGATGTTGAATGTAGTTCCCTGTGCTATACAGTAAATCTTTGTTGCTTATCTTTTATGTATGATATTAGTTTGTAAGTTTTCTGATTCTATATCAGTTTTAGTTTTATTTTATATGGTTAAGTTTTGGAAGACAAAAATGGACCTGCACTAGCTCATATGCATAGTAATGTACTCTTGCCTGGAGAATCCCATGGATGGAGGAGCCTGGTAGGCTGCAGTCCATGGGGTCACTAGGAGTCAGACGCGACTGAGCGGCTTCGCTTTCACTTTTCACTTTCATGCATTGGAGAAGGAAACGGCAACCCACTCCAGTGTTCTTGCCTGGAGAATCCCAGGGACGGGGAGCCTGGTGGGCTGCCGTCTATGGGGTCGCAGAGTCGGACACGACTGAAGTGACTTAGCAGCAGCAGCAATCAATTATATTACAACCAGATCTATTGAACTTACTTTTTTTCTTATCTTTTCCAGGTTGGTTTAGCTCTGTAAACCACTATAACTTTTAAAAAGGAGAGCTTAGTGATTAATTATAAGATAAAAACCTTGTAGGTCAAGAAATAGAACTTTTCTGGTCATCTCAGAAATCCCTTCCTGTGCCACTTGCAACTCACAGTCCCTTCTCTTCCTCTAAAATAACCACTATTCTAACTTTTATAGTGATCTCTTTCTTGCATTTCCAAAAAATATTTATTTACTTGGCTGTGCTGGGTCTTAGTTGCAGCACTTAGGATCTTGATCTTCACTGGGGCATGCACGATCTTTCATTGCCCCCTGCATTGGGAGTGCAGAGTCTTACCCCCGGACCATCAAGGAAGTCCCTTTCTTGCATTCCTTTACACAATAGTCTAGTTTTTCTCATTTAAAAAGGAAAAAACCCCACCTTGTTATGTCTTTTTAACCTCTTTTAATCTACGGGTTCTCCCTCTATCCCTTCTTTTCTCATTTAAAAAGGAAAAAACCCCACCTTGTTATGTCTTTTTAACCTCTTTTAATCTACGGGTTCTCCCTCTATCCCTTCTTTTACTTAATATTTTGTCTGTTATAAACTCAGTCTGTTTGACATATAATGTATGCTCAATCACTAAGTCATGTCTGACTCTTTGTGACCCCATGGACTGTAGCCCACCAGGCTCCTCTGTCTACGGGGTTCTCCAGGCAAGAATACTGAAATGGGTTGCCATTTCCTTCTCCAAGAGATCTTCCCGACCCAAGAACTAAACCAGCAACTCCTGTGTTTATTGCTTTGGCAGGCGAGTTCTTTACCACTAGCACCACCTGGGAAACCCCACTAAACGTTTAGATTCATTAATTTGTTAAGAGTTGTAAAAAAAAAAAAAAGATATATTTTAAAAATTTTATATATTTTTTAATTGGAATATAATAGTTTTACAATGTTGTGTTAGTTTCTACTATATAACAAAGTGAATCAGTTATAGGTATATACATATCCCCTCCCTCCCCATCCCAGCCGATCCTACCCCTCTAGGTCATCACAGAGCACTGAGCTGTGCTCCCTGTGCTATATAGCAGATTGTCTAAAGGCTTGTCTTTCTTTAGTGCTTGGAAATAATCTTCTATTATTTGTTTCATTCCATCCATTCTTTCTCTTTTTGGAATTCTGTAAGATGAACGTTGAACTCCTTGTATTAATCCTCCATTTAATCAAAAGGATGATATTCTATTTCTACAATTTTTCTTTCATGTATTACTTTAGATACATGATTGTATCATGGGATGCTTTCCTTCATCTATTGATACTATTTGGTTATCCAATGGAACGGATTTTCCAGAAAAATGTAGGACAAATGTTTGAGTTCTCCTTTTTACTTCCCCAGTTTTTGGTACAATGAATTGATTCTCTATTATGTTTTTAAATTTTCAATGAGATTTACAAATATTATAATGAACCTAAACATATTTAAGAGATTTCAGTTTATTGCAACTCTTGCCCATTTATTTTTAAGGCTGCACAGTGTGGCATCTTAGTTCCCCAACCAGCAATTGAACACATGCCCCCTGCATTGGAAGTGTGGAGTCTTAACCACTAAACTACCAAACATTTCTCTCTCTCCTTCTCTCTCTCTCTCTCTTTGGCTGTGCTTCACAGTTTGTACGATCCTAATTTCCCAGCCAGGGATCAAACCCGTGCCCCATTCAATGAAAGTACCGAGTCCTAACCACTGGCTTGTCAGGGAAGTTCCCAACTCTTATCCTCTTTCAAGGGTTTCCCAGGTGGCACTAGTGTTCCCAAAGCAACAGACACAGGAGTTGCCGGTTGGATCCCTGGGTTGGGAAGATGTCCTGGAGGAGGAAATGGCAACCCACTCCAGTATTCTTGCCTGGAGAATCCCGTAGACAGAGGAGCCTAGCAGGCTATAGTTCATAGGGTCACAAAGAGTCAGAGGTGACTTAGCATGCTTCCTTTTTGAAGCTCCAGTTGTCCTGTGTTTGACTGGGAATCTTCAAATTGGCTCCTTGAACAAGATCCTAATAGTTTTCAATAGTTTTCTTGCTGGCTACTTTGTTAAGATGTTCCATTTTCTGCTCTAGACCTCAAACCCTGGAATCAGCCTTTTTCCTAAGGACTCCTAGTTTCTTGAATGGGAAATGTTTCATGACCACAACATAGTTGCTATTTCTAAGCCTTGTTGGTAGAATATATACTACCTTACATATTTGCATCATATTTCTATTTTAAATTCAGAACAACATAGTTTTTACTTAACCTCTTCTATATTACATCTGTGTCTTCTATCTTCTACACAAAGAACCCTGATTCTCAAGGTAACAGGGGATGATAGAGTATTTCATAGTTTTCATTTACTTTTTCCCACCTTGGACTGCAAGGAGATCCAACCAGTCCATCCTAAATGAAATCAGTCCTGAATATTCATTGGAAGGACTGATGTTGAAGCTGAAACTCCAAGACTTTGGCCGCTTGCTGCTGAGAACTGACTCACTGGAAAAGACCCTGGTGTTGGGAAAGATTGAAGGCAGGAGGAGAAGGAGAAGACAGAGGATGAAATGGTTGGATGGCATCACCAACTCAATGGACATGAGTTTGAGTAAACTCCAGGAGTTGGTGATGGACAGGGAGGCCTGGTGTGCTGCAGTCCATGGGGGTCACAAAGAGTTGGATATGACTGAGCAACTGAACTGAATTGAACGTAATACCAACAACAGTCCCAGAATAACAATCCTAGTTACTCAATGGACATGAGTTTGAGTAAACTCCAGGAGTTGGTGATGGACAGGGAGGCCTGGTGTGCTGCAGTCCATGGGGGTCACAAAGAGTTGGATATGACTGAGCAACTGAACTGAATTGAACGTAATACCAACAACAGTCCCAGAATAACAATCCTAGTTGTCTCAGAATGCCAGTAGGAATACTGATTTTAATATTACTAATATTATCATCTGGAGAAGGAAATGGCAACCCACTCCAGTGTTCTTGCCTGGAGAATCCCATGGACGGAGGAGCGTGGTGGGCTATAGTCCACAGGATCACAAAGAGTCGGACACGACTGAGTGACTTCACCCCCCACCCCCAATATTATCATCAATTACTAAAATAAAAGAAAAGCTATTAATATCTAACCTGTCAGTGGTGCTTCTTCCCGTGTTTATGTAATGTTTAAAACATTTGACTGCTTTCTGGGATTTCCTGACCCTGTTCCCCTCCACCATTTTTTATCTGGATCTTTTTACTTCATCATCATTGTCACTATCCTGGTCAATTTTTATTCCAAACCCAGAGGTCTCTCCTCAGAGCTATGTCCTGGAAGGGAGGTTTTGTGGGTCAGCACTGAGAATTCATATGGGTGAGACTGCTGCCACCCTTTCAGATCTTACCAGGACTTCGTTGTGCTCATCGGTTGTTGGAATGGATAAAGCCAGTTTTGGTTGCTACTCTCAGATTTCGTTTTCCAGCACACATCTGTCTCTCTGGGGTTGTCCAGGTCTCTGGTCCACCAGATATCTGGTTCCCTTCATTCTCTTGCATAGACTCTAACACTGTGGTCTTGTGTTTCAGATGATCTGGCCCCACCTGCGTATAATTTGCCAGAGAAGGCGATGGCACCCCACTCCAGGACTCTCGCCTGGAAAATCCATGGACGGAGGAGCCTGGTGGGCTGCAGTGCGTGGGGTCGTGAAGAGTCGGACACGACTGAGCGACTTCACTTTCACTTCTCACTTTCATGCATTGGAGACGGAAATGGCAACCCACCCAGTGTTCTTGCCTGGAGAATCCCAGGGATGGGGGAGCCTGGTGGATTGCCATCTATGGGGTCGCACAGAGTCAGACACGACTGAAGTGACTTAGCAGCAGCAGCGCATAATTTGTATTTTCTGGGAATACCTTACTATCTTGTTTTGTTGTAAACATTATCCATGGGTTTTTAACTTTGCTTTCCAATTTCTCTGTTTATATTAGGGTTTTAAGAAGATTCAAAAACTATGCTATTACTTCCTAGAAGCCCAATATAACTTTCCATGAACTGAAATTTAATCACTTTTATATTACACGTCTTACGTTTTCAAAATAACTACTTTAAAATCATTTCAACCTTACAGAAAATTGTTAAGACTGGAACAAAAAATTTTAGTTTGCCCTTTACCCAGATTCTCTAGTCAGCTGTTAATATTTTGCCAGTTTGTCTTATTCTCTTTTATCTCTTTCTCTCTCAATTATTTTGTATGCATAGTAAATCCAGTAAAAATCAAGAAATTAAAACTGATACAAAACTACCATCCACTCCATGGCCTGCATTCAAAAGTAGTAATGTCCCTACAGTTCCCTTCTAATCCCAGAGCCCTTCTAATCCATGATCCTGTGTTGTACCCAGTTTTATATGCCTTTAGACTCCTTAGAAGGCAATGGCACCTCACTCCAGCACTCTTGCCTGGAGAGTCCCATGGATGGAGGAGCCTGGTGGACTGCAGTCCATGAGGTTGCAGGGAGTTGGACACGACTGAGCGACTTTTTTCACTTTTCACTTTCATGCATTGGAGAAGGAGGTGGCAACCCACTCCAGTGTTCTTGCCTGGAGAGTCCCAGAGATGGTGGAGCCTGGTGGGCTGCCATCTCTGGGATTGCACAGAGTTGGACATGACTGAAGCGACTTAGCAGCAGCAGCAGCAGACTCCTTCTTGGAGGATTTCCTCAGTTTTTCCATGTCTTTCATGATATCAACTTTTTAAAAGAGAATAGTTCAGTTATTTTGTAGAACATCTCTCAGTTTGAATTTGCTTTTACTTATTAGATTGGGTTCAGATTATGCATCTTTTTGGAGAAGTACCACAGGCATGATGCTACATTCTTCTCAATGCATTATCAGGAGGCAAATGAACACACGTTAATTTGTCCCGTTTCTAATAGTGTTGGCTATTATCATTCATTAAGACAAAGTCTGCCAAACTTCTTCATTGTAAAATTAACATCTTGTACTTGTTAATTAATGTGTTATTAAGCAGTATTTTATGGAGAGCTACTTTGATATTATGTAAATATCCTGGTTTTAATGGTCATTGTTGGTTCTTCCCTAAACAAGTGATTACTATAATGACTGACAATTGGTGATATTTTAATTCCATCATTCCTTCTATATTCATTATTTTGCACTGTTCTACTATAAAATAAAGCTTCTATTCACTCCCATTTATTTATTTATATATATCAGGATGGACCCAGGATTCCTATTTTATCCAATAAGTCATAATCTGTTGCTACCATCATTCATTTTAAATTTAAATCATCCCAGATTTAGTTAACGGAAACTCTGCAGTTTGACTCCTTTCTAATAACTCCTCATCATTTTTGAGTACTTCCTTATTTTTATGCTCCACAATAAAGTTCCAGGAACATATTGTACTTACCCTGTCCCAGCCCCGAATTCAACCATTTCTTCAAGGAGTTTGTGGTCATTTTAGTGGAGAGCGATATTCAGAAGCTACACTTTGCCTGCTGGAAGTGCTCATTCCTTCTAGGGGATCACTTCTTCCAGGCCTAGTTTTCTTCCTTTCCACACTGAGAAGTCTAGCTCCCACTAGTTCCGTCTACTTATGTAACCATCCTGTATGTCATCAATCTCTTGATCTAATAGCAGACTGAAACATCACCGTCCATTGAGGCCACTGTGTAGTAGAAACGAGCCTGTCCCAACAGGCCAGCCCCGCCGCTCTCCCCACTATAGCTTGTGAATTACATTAAACAAAGCAAATGAGATACTTTTTCTCAACTCATTCCTATTCTGTATGCAAAAGAGAGAATAGTGAAACTTGGGACTCTACTTATATAATCTGAAAACTTCATTTTATGGTAGAAATTAATATCATAAATACTGTGACTCAAATTTTCTTATCTGAAGTTTCTCATTTTGGGCTTTTTATGACATGGTGAGAATATTTGCTCAACTGCTTTCTGGGTATACATCAAACAAGCTGATAGATGAGACTTGACCAGCAGGAAAGAAATACAGTGAAAATTTTTTAAAAATTCAGTTAGTCACAAAACTCACTTCTTGAATTAAAAAACTGATTTTAAAAAAGCTAACACAGGGACTTACCCAGCAGTTCAGTGGTTAAGACTGTGCAGGGGGCATAGGTTCTATCTCTGGTCAGGGAAACTAGGATCCTGCATGCCCTGTTTCATGGCCAAAAGGAAAAAAAAAAAAAAGGGAATGCAAATTTAATTCAATAAATGTATTCCTAAACATAAACAATTCCATTGTAGGCTTTGTCATAAGTAGTGGCTATTGTTTGCAGACAAAAACTTTTATCTATATGAGCATTATTGCTTCAGTTCAGTTCAGTTCAGTCGCTCAGTCGTGTCCAACTCTTTGAGACTCCAAGAATCACAGCACGCCAGGCCTCCCTGTCCATCACCAACTCCCAGAGTCCACCCAAACCCATGTCCATTGAGTTGGTGACACCATCCAACCATCTCATCCTCTGTCGTCCCCTTCTCCTCCTGCCCCCAGTTCCTCCCAGCATCAGGGTCTTTTCAAATGAGTCAGCTCTTCGCATCAGGTGGCCAAAGTATTGGAGTTTCAGCTTCAACATCAGTCCTTCCAGGAATGATCTCCTTTAGGATGGACTGATTGGATCTCCTTGCAGTCCAAGGGACTCTCAAGAGTCTTCTCCAACACCACAATTCAAAAGCTTCGGCACTCAGCTTTCTTCACAGTCCAACTTTCATATCCATACATGACCACTGGAAAAACCATAGCCTTGACTAGATGGACCTTTGTGTTACAAAGCCCTTAAAAACTATTATCTCAATCTTTTCCTAGCTTGTAGAGTAGATGATATTATCTCCATTTTACAGATATTATCACAGGCTTTTAGAGGTTATGCAACCTATTAGGGGTTGCCCAACTATTATGTGGTAAAATGGGATGTAAACTCCTTTTCACTATTTCATTCCTCTGACTTGGGAGCAGTGACTGTTTCATTCCTCTGAATTGGGATTTTTCTCTCATCTCACTCCTGTCCTGTTTGCCAGATTACAAACAGATAACTAACTTTCCCAAGTAGTTTACTAATTAGCTTGAGATCATTGAGTCAACCCTAGCAGATCTCATTTTTTCAAAGTGGCAGAGGGTGTCTGTCCCCCAATATTAATTTCCCCCTCATTCTACAGTAATATAATGGTTAGCCAGGAAAATGGTTATCTAGAATAAAGTTCATTTCCTAGCCTCGTTGGCACATGGAAGTGGTGGTTTAGTCTCTAAGTTGTGTCTGACTCTTGTGACCCCTTGGACTGTAGCCTGACAGGCTCCTGGTCCTTGGGACCAGGCAAAAATGCTGGAGTGGGTTGCCATTTTCTCCTTCAGGGGATCTTCCCCACCCACAGATGGAACCCATGTCTTCTGCACTGTAAGCCGATTCTTTACCACTGAGCCACCAAGGAAGCCCAGCTGGCAGGTAGGTATAGTCATGTGATTAAGGTAGCCATGTGTGACAGCTTCTAGAAACCTTCCTTCAAATGTGCCCTTTTGCCCATTTTTGTGTGTCACTTCCTCTATGCTGCTGCCTGCGGCAGAGATCTTCCCTGGGATAATGAAGGTTAAGCCTACACCCTAGGAATGTCATTAGGGTGGTGAGCTAAAAGGAGACTTCTGGGTCCCAAGGACATTATGGAGCAGAGCTGCTGTACTAAGCTTCTGCTGCAAGGTTCCAGACTTTTAGCAGGGAGAGAGAGAACTTCTGCCTTGTTTAAGCCAATGATACTTGCCCAATCACATCCAAATTCAGTATCCATCTGTGGAATCCTAGTTGTCTTCCTAACATTCATTTAAGCCTTCTGACCTCAGGACCTGCCCAGCAGTTGAGCAAGACTGACCACACACCTCATATCCAGAGGGCTCATGACTGATTACCTGTCAATCTGTGTTATTTTAATGTGCAGTGGTACGTGTGATTGGTTCAGTGATGATCACCTAAGTCTATCAGTTTATGCCTTTCCCCAGCCCCAGTGGCTGGTTCAGGCATGACACAAATAGTGAGATTTTTGGGTGGCGGTGGTTTAGTTGCTAAGTTGTGTCTGACTTTTGTGACCCCCCTGGGCTGTAGCTTGCCAGGCTCCTCTGTCCATGGAATTTTCCAGACAAGAATGCTGGAGTAGGTTGCCATTTCCTTTTCCAGAGGATCTTCCCGATCCAAGGATGGGACCCGCATCTCCTGCATTGCAGGCCAAAGTTTTTACTGCTGAGCCACCAGGAGAGAAGGATGTAATCTTAGATGTAAACACAGAAACAGGTAGAGTTTGCTAAACCAGGGTGAGGATATAGCTGGCTTGTGGATGAAAGTAAACCAAGAGAACTGAAGGAAAATGGTATTTTCTTTCAGTTTGCACCAACCCAAAGCCTGCCCAACTAGTGGTCTTTTCTGGAAACTGAACCAACAAGCTTTCAGTTATATTAGTTAAGCTAATTTGAATTGGATTTCCTGTTATCTGCCTTCAAAGACATCTTAACTAATATACCTTCCAATGGCTTCAGGATTATATCCTATCCAATTGTGTCAATCAACATTTCCAGGGAAGTATTTTTGACTGGAAGTTCTAATTTAACAAAACTTGTTCATATTGTTGACCTTGTTCTGTTTTCAAGACCTGGAAGGAAAAAAAAAGTCATGAAGGATCCTTCTGCAAAGGCTGAGATATCTGTGTTACAATTCAAATGTATCCTTTCTGGAAACATTTCTTGATTTTCTTCTTGTTGTTGTTTTTGTTTTTGTGGGGTTTTGTTTGGCCACACCCTGAAGCAGGCAGGATCTTAGTTTCCCGACCAGGGATGGAATCTGTGCCCCCTGAAGTGGAAGAGTGGCATCTTAACACTGGACCACCTGGGACGTTCCATCCATGTTTTTCTTATGCTATTTCATTTCTCCACCTTTTTCTCTGTCCATTTTTATATTGTTTCTGTACTGACTCCTTTAGTTTATTTTCTCTTCTAACTCCCTAAAGATCAGCATGTCCTACTGTTTAGCCCCAGGGCCCTGGTTTAATACGGAGCCTTTCTCAGAGGTGCTGCTGACTTTTATGATTTCAAGTCTTTTCTTCAGTTGTCTCTTTTTGTTTCATGCTTCTATTTCCATCTCTACTGGGAGTCATGGAGATACTTAATGCAATGTATCTAAAACTTAATTAAATTTTCATCTAAACCTAGCTCTCTCTAAGAAGGTTTTCTGTTTTTGCCTCTGCACCATCATACTCTGTCTCTCAATTCCACAATTTGTTGTCTTTATGTTCTACTTTCCCTTTTCTACCTCCTGTACCCTCTAACCAGGCTTCCCTGGTGGCTCAGAGGTAAAGAATCAATCTGCAATGCAGGAGACATAAGTTTGATCCCTGGGCTGGGAAGATCCCTTGGAGAAGGAAATGGCAACCCGCTCCAGTGTTCTGGCCTGGGAAATCCCAAGGACAGAGGAGCCTGGCGGGCTATAGACCGTGGGGTCCCAAGAGTCGGACACAACTTATTGACTAAACTACCACCTCCTCATAACCAAAGTGTAGTTTCTTCCTTTGTGATGTCTCAAGGACCACTACCTGGCACAGACCTTTATAACTTCACATCTGGATAACTACATTTATTTTCTAACTGGTCATCCTGTCTATATACCTCCAATCTATTTTATATGTGACTTCTGAAATACTGTCTCTTGCTAAGAAGCTTTAAAGACTCCTTAGAGCCTTTATCCTGGCATTTAAGTCCTCCCAAATTGGCACTTGCTTACATCAAACAACAAAGTGCATGGTGTACTAATTTCTTCCCAACTGCATTTATATCTTCTTTGCTTACATCCTTCTCCACTCTCTGAAATGCCCTCCTTCTTATCAGTTGTTTAATGTTGTTTCCCCTTAAAGGTAAGCTCAAGTTCTGCTTCCTCAAAGAAATAGTTTTTAGGGTGGTAAGATAGAGGTCCCTCTCCAGTTCTTCCCTTTCTCTCCCAGAGTTAGATACATGTCAGGCTAGCCTTATAGAATGGTACCCCACTCCAGTACTCTTGCCTGGAAAAATGCCATGGACGGAGGAGCCTGGTAGTCCATGAGGTCGCGAAGAGTCGGACACGACTGAGCGACTTCACTTTCACTTTCCACTTTCATGCATTGGAGAAGGAAATGGCAACCCACTCCAGTGTTCTTGCCTGGAGAATCCCAGGGACGGCGGAGCCTGGTGGGCTGCAATCTATGGGGTCGAACAGAGTCGGACACGACTGAAGCAACTTAGCAATAGCAGCAGCAGCAGCATTATAGAAGACATCCAGCCCTTTAGTAAACCTTCTAGCAAGTGCAGGGAACACCTACAGGATTTTTAACCATACCCATGGATGATCCGGAGAAGACAATGGCACCCCACTCCAGTACTCTTGCCTGGAAAATCCCATGGATGGAGGAGCCTGGAAGGCTGCAGTCCATGGAGTCGCTAAGAGTCGGACACGACTGAGCGACTTCACTTTCACTTTCCACTTTCATGCATTGGAGAAGGAAATGGCAACCCACTCCAGTGTTCTTGCCTGGAGAATCCCAGGGACAGGGGAGCCTGGTGGGCTGCCGTCTGTGGGGTTGCACAGAGTCGGACACGACTGAAGTGACAGCATAGCATAGCATGGATGATCTGATTATCTTATAGATACCACAACCTGAGTGCAGTCCACTAAGTTCTCTTTTTTCTTTTTCTATCTTGAGCCTCCAGGGTTGGAAACCCCAAGGGACTTGACTAAGTCCCAAAACTGACATTTGGCACAGAAGCAATGTGTTCCTGAAGTCAAGGAAAGGGAGAATGAAAAACAAAAACTTTGTAGCTATAGGAGAGGAGGTTTCTCTGATAAGGAGGTCAGGGAGGGGAGAGGTTGAGGTCTGAGTCCCATGAAAGAATTAGGGAGTAGAAACTGATATCAGAAAACAGAGGAGTCACTCCTATATCTCCAGTGCTTTTATTAAAGGCTACTTTGCACATTCTTTCTATCTGTGTGAACTTGACCTGTCTCCAAATGGTAAGACTACTTGGGAACAAGAACAGTACCATCTCCTCCTTTCTAGAATATGAATATAATGTCGCAGTCAGCGTGCTGGCTGGAAAGAAATGGCACATTCAGCAGGTTTACCCAAAGAGTTTAAACAAGGACTGTTGTCAGAGGTGTGAGCAGAGTTAAGGGACACAACAAAATACTGGTGATGCTCCCAGGAATTAGCAACAGCTGAGAGCTGTTGCCACCATAGGTCTGGAAAGGCAAGGGAAGTGAGCAGTATTGCTAGAGACCCAGGGAGCTGGAACCATGGAGAGAGGCCACTTGGCAGTAGTTGCGGCCAGAAAGGAACATGACCTCTGCTAGAACCCCACAGTGTTGTGGGCACTACGTTCCCATATCTTCTTCCCTCCCTCCCACTATCAGGAGCAGTGCTTCTCGTGGCAACTCCCAGGGGCAAGCCACGGGATAAGGGAGTACAGGGCATGCAGTCCTTGGAGGTCATCCTTCTAAGGCACAGAAAGCGGGGCAGAGAAGAGCAGATAATGAATCTGTGGTGAGAGGACCAACCCAGAGCACCTCGAACACTGGAGTTAGAAGAGCAGTTACTTTCTATTCTGAATCCCACAGCATTTACAGCTTACACCCTCAGTTCAATTTTCAACAAACATCTCCTGAGCGCTTGCCATAAATAGTTGATGCTTTGGGATGAAATTAACCTAACATGGGTCCCTTAGGAGCTCAGATCTAATGGGCAACCACTGGGACACTTGGAATTTGCTCTACCTTGGAGGGGAGGGGTTCAGGAGACTGCACATTTCAGATTGCAAGAGCAGAGAGATGTGCATCAGAGATGTCTTCTCTTGGGATGTGATTATGTCAGGCTCCATTTAGAATTAGAACATTAGTTCGGATATTGTGGCAAATCAGGTATACCACAATGGCTTCTGCAAAAATCACCTCTGATGCTGGTGGTGTGGCTCCCCGTTCCCTGCTCTTCTCTCTCTCTGTTCTTGTAACCTCACTTTTCTCTGTTTGCTAACTGCTCACCTCTTTGTATATCTTACATAGATTCCCTGAGACAGGGTTACGTTGAATCATGGTGTACCTATTAGAGTCCTATAAACCACTTCAAAGAGCAAATATTTCCCTTATGTTTAGTCTTTAGATGAACCGTTATGTCCTGAATAGCCAGGTCACACGACCCAATATGACAACTGTAATGAGCATCTGTAATTCATGACTGCCCCAAACCTTCTGATCATTCTCTCTGCATAATCACAATTCTTCACAGTAGAAATCCTGCCTTCTTAGTGTGGAACCATTGTCCTTTCCCCACTTTCCTCCTTGTTAGGGTGCAGGCATGTGGTATAAATTCTGCTAACCAGACTCAAAACTTTGTTTCTGAATGGAGTTCTGTGCGCTAAGAGGGAGGGTGCAGGCTGTGTATTTTGCCGCTGCAGATCCTAGCAAAGGTGGTTCTGGAGCTAGTGAAGGGAACTGTAGAAACTAAAGAGGAGGTGGGCAACCACAGCTGCTCTTACTGTACATCCCAGTTCCAAACAGTTTCCCTGAGGATGAAGACTTTATGGAAAGAAAAGACCATCAAAACAGTTATTGCTATCCCACAGCCAGAGGAAACTTCTTAAAATGCAAAGAGTCCTTCTGCCTCTGCTGTTGCCAAGGGAAGATGTGACTGGGCTTTTCTGCCCTTCTAGGAGGAAGATGAGGAACAGTTAGAGTAGAGCCCAGTGCACCGCAGGGTCCAGTCTGCATCAGCTTATTCCCAGCTGACTCGGAGATACATTGAGCTAGTCTAGCCCAATGTACCCTCCCTCTGATGACCCCAAGGCACGTGAGCACATCTAGCCAAAGTAAGCAGCACTGCCCAGATCAGCACAGGTCAGCTCGTCCCCAGGTAACCTTGAAACATATATCGAGGTCAGCTGGAGTTTCAGACCTATTCATTCCTGCCCAGTTAAAATTGGCCAGTTCCCAGCTGACCCAACAGACTCAACAAGACTAAACTACTCATTGAGCTGGACCATGCCTGTGTCCCCTAGGACTCAAGGAGTAGGCTCTGCATTGAGGAGATGCTCATATGGCCCAATACTCCTGCCCCTGAGAGCAGCATCCATCCAGCTCCCAAAAGCCCCTGAAATGCTCACTGTGAACCAGTAGCACATGAGTGCCTTCTGTATTGTCAGCCATTTTACTACTCTGTGCAGGAATAGTTTGAAAATCATGCTGTTTTTGATCCCAGTTGGACCACACAGTTTCGAAACGTGAACACTTTGAAAACACCTCTTGCTTCTTCCTTAGGTTTCTTTTTCTAAATATTTATATATTTATTTGGCTGTGTCAGGTCTTAGTTGCTATTTGCAGGATCTTTGATCTTTGTTGATGGATCTTTAGCTGCGGCTGGAGATCTCTTAGTTACAGCATGTGTGATCTAGTTCCCTGACCAGGGACCAAACCCAGGCCCCTGCATTGGAAGCACAGAGTCTTAACCCCTGCATCACCAGAAAAGTTCCTCCCCTAGTTTTTAAAGATAAAGTTAGTGAAGTAAGTTGAAATTCTGCAACTGCATCAGCACTTCTCCTTACTTTATTCAAAGTCCAGTCAGACACAAGCCAAGGAAGGGATCTGAGAATAGGGAGATTTCTGCGAGCTTTGTGGGCAGGATAAAGCCTCCAAGACCTCAGAATAAAATATTTACTCAAAAAAGGGAGAGCCATTGACCAGTGTTTTACTGATTCTTCTTCCTCACCTCCATCAAGGTCTGTGCCTGTTTCTAGTCACTACTTTGGACCGAGTGATCTGGTGTGTTCTCTGCCATTTGAGGCAGCCGGCAGGGTCCTGGGAACGTGATGCTCTGTGTCACACGGGTCCCGGAGACACTGTACCAGGTGATGGCAGCACACGTAGGGGAATACAGACCTGGCCCAGATTATCCTGGATTTCCGTGGGAAATGAGTACTTATATCTATAGTCACAATTTTACTTAGAATGATGCTGAAGCTGAAGCTCCAGTACTTTGGCCACCTCACGCGAAGAGTTGACTCATTGGAAAAGACTCTGATGCTGGGAGGGATTGGGGGCAGGAGGAGAAGGGGATGACCGAGGATGAGTTGGCTGGATGGCTTCACTGACTCCATGGGCGTGGGTCTGGGTGAACTCCGGGAGTTGGTGATGGACAGGGAAGCCTGGCGTGCTGCGATTCATGGGGTTGCAGAGTCGGACACGACTGAGCGACTGAACTGAGCTGATACGGGACAGAAAAAACTGGCCACTGGAGTTTGTGCTCTTCTAGAGAAAGACATCTAGTTTTTGACAAGTTTAACTTCATTCAAAAAGAATTTAGAAAAGGCTACATGTTGTATGATTCCAACCACATGACGTTCTAGAAAAGGCAAAAGTACAGATATAATAAAAAGATCAGTGGTTGCCAGGGGCTGTGAAGCTAAAAGGGATGAATAGGTAGGAACACAGAGGAATTTTGGGTCTGTGAAACTATTCTCTATGAGACTATAATGAGGGATACCATTTGTCAAAGCCAAAAGAATGTACACCACTAAGAGTGAAATGTACACTATGGACTCTCAGTGATAATAATGTGTCTGAGTAGATTCATCAGTTGTAAAAAATGGACCACTTCTGTGGGGGATGGTGATAAAGGAGGGGTATGCATACCCATGTGTGAAAGAGAACAGGGGTATATATGGTAACCTTCTGTACCTTCTGCTCAACATTGCTGTGAACCCATTCTAAAAAATAAAATTTATTAATTTAAAAAGTGATCTGAAATTTACAGGAAAGTTAAAAGTACAGTGCAGATAACATTTTATCTTAAACCACTTGGGAATATTGGAGTAGGAAACTCCAGTTTCTACTCCAGGATTCTGGCCTGAAAAATTCCATGGACAGAGGAGCCTGGTCGGCTACAGTCCATGGGGTTGTAAGAGTCGGACACGACTGAGTGACTTTCACTTTGGGAGAAGTTGCCAACCTGATGCCCCATTGCCCCCAAATAGTTCAGAGGTTTGTGTAGGACATTCTATTTCATAGTCACAATAATCAAAATCAGGAAATTAACATTGATAATACTAACTAATCCTGAGACCCCACTGAATTTTACCAAGTGTCCCAAGAGTATCTTTTAATGCAAAATAAAGGATCCAATTCAGGGGGGAAAAAAGAATTTAGAAGCCTTGAATCAACTTTAATGGATGCCACATTGAGGAAAAGTGATCAAAAATATAAAAGCTGGAAGTCATTAATAAAGAGCCGGAAATTTTCAACACATTTTATGAGCTTAAAGAAACTGAGAAAAGGACTCAAAGAGAGAAATGTAAACACTTAAAAGAAGTTGAGCTGATGATTGACGTTATAAGAGAGATTCAGTCTTTAGAATATGCATCAAAACATAAAATTTAAAGTAACTTCAACCAAAGCAGCCTTCAATATACACAGCAAGGGTAAGAAACAATTTCAGAAGCACTAAAAGATGCTTTGATGAAAATTTTTATTTTTTAAGGAAAGATAAAGCTGTACTCACAAGAAAGGGAAGAATAGAAAGGAAGAACAACAGACTGATCATGTTATGCCCAAGTCGAGAAATCTCCCAATGACCCCCAGGGAGCCGGTATCCGATGCAAAAGCAAGACAGTTTTTATTACCAAGCTCGAGCTGGGGCTCCCACCGGCAGCGACACAGCAGCTACAGGGAGGGAGCCTCGAGTTTTGGGCTACACTGCTTTTATAGGGAATTATTCAGGTAAAAGGGTACAAAAGGGGTGTTCAGGCAGGAGGACAACTGATTGGTCACTTAAAGGGGTGTTCAAGTTGACAGATAACTGGTTGGTTACTTCCATCCATAGGGTTTGTGTGTAGATTCTTGATTGGTTTTTGCTTCCAAGGTAAATCACAAGCTCCTGGACGTAAAGTCAGAAGGTTTAGCCTAGGGGCTGATTGGTGTACAGTGGGGCTAGGTTAGGTAATCTGAGGGCTGATTGGCTGTGGCAGTGGGCTCAGGTTGGGAAACATCCAAAGTTCTTTTGCCCGGGACCTTGCAGGATGGAATTCTTTTCTTTTGCAAGATGGAGTAACTTAGGTCCTTCAATCCAACAGAAGAAAAAAAAGATGAGGAAATGCTGAAGTGCACATGGAGCAAGGCTCTGGGGAGCGTGTGCTAATGATGAGCCAGCAGGCTTCTGTTCTTAAAGACAATGCATGTTGTGGGCACTTGGAACTGGATATGAGAAATGCTTTAGAAAATGTTCAGCTCCTAGAAGATGAATAAAAGAGATTTTTAAGAAACGGATTGATGTGAGTTAAATACTTATTTAAAGCTTTTTGAAGAAAAAAGAAACCAAATGTACACAAAATTAATGAAAGAAGGTAAGTTAATTGATGCACTTAAAGATCACATTAAAAGAGGACTTCCCTGGTGATCCAATGGTAAAGAATCCACCTGCCAATGCAGGGGACACAGGCTCAATCCCTGGTCCAGGAAGATTCCACATGCCTTAGGGCAACTAAGCCCATGCGCCACAACTACCGAAGCTCGTGCCTAGAGCCTGTGCTCCGAATCAAGAGAAACCACTGCTATGAGAAGCCCTCAGGCATCAGTGGAAACCCAGCACAGTCATAAGTAAATAAATACATACATTTTTAAAAGAGCACATTAAAAGTTGGTAAATGTGTAAGTGCCTTAAAGTTGGGGGAGGGGAAGCAAGGAAAGGGGGAGGCCAATGGTCTGACTGAAATTCCAAGTTCTTCCTGAGTTGCATCAAGAAAAAGAAGTGAATTTTCACCAAACAACCAATTTAAAGAGAATTTACCCTTTGAAGATAAAGGAGAATCTTTCCAAAGCAGATGTGAAGATGAACCATACATGTGAAGGGCTGAACACCTATGAAATAGAAGCTAAAGTTCTTTCAGAAAAATTCAAAAGAACTGCTGGCTATTACCAACGCTAGTTTATTTTCCACTTAAGAAAGGCTTGTGTAATGGGTTGAGAGCTCTGTTGGCTGAGAGAAACTTGATAATTTAAGAAGAGAAAATGCATGCTGTAAGATGTTTGGGAAAAGATCTTTATGTTCCCAATCTTCCAAATAGGATATTTGGCAGAGACTCAGGTGGATCCAGGTCCTTTAAGGACCAAATACCACCCTCAAGGGGTTGTTACTGAACATAAGTTCAGGTGCCTGGTGAACAGTGAAGCCAAACAGAAACATTGGAGTTTGCAGCAGAAAACTGTTTATTGCAGGGCCAATCAAGGAAAACAAGTGGCTTGTGCTCAAAAACCCTGAACTCCACGGTTTTTGAGGAATTTTTAACAGGTAAAATTTGGGGTGAGGGCTGTACGGCGTGTAGAGGGCTGCACTCTCTTCTGACTGGTTGGTGGTGAGGTAACAGGGTGGTGTTCCAGAAACCGAGCGCTCAGCCTTAAGCCCACCCTCCTCCTGGGTGGGGGCCTTAGTTCCCCAGAAGAACTCGGAGATAATGCTCTGTATATTCCTTGTGGAAAACCAGGACTCTGCCCCAAGGTTGCACTATTGTTTCCTAACTCCTCCTCCCTTGTTTCTGCGTTCCCTCCCTTTCCTGATTAGCAGATGTTTGAATCTGCCCTTTGGAACTCAGGGAAAGTCCAGGAGGCTGAAAGAAGCCTATTTCCTACAAAAAAGAAACAAATGAGGAGAGGGAGGGGAGGGAAGTGAACACAGAAAGGATTTTCAGTTGGGAGGGTCCCATAGGGTCGTGCTTCATTTCTGGTTCAGGATCCCAGAAAAAGGATCCATCCACCAGGCCAACTTCATCCTGAAATAGATCCTCTTCCAGAAGCAACACAGAGCTTTCCGTCTTTTCCTGGTGCTCTTTACAGTGACAGATGCTTAGGATTTTTTTGGTTACCTTACCACTGAACTGGAAGACACTGACCCAGGCAGTTCCTCTCTCATCCTCCTGTCAGGAGTTAAGATGTTGCAGAGGGAACAGAATGCAATTCCTGAAAATTAGGTCCCCCTCCTTCTTCTCTTGGGGCTTCCTTGGTAGCTCAGCTGGAAAAAATCTACCTGCACTGCAAGAGGCCCTGGTTCAATTCCTGGGTCGGGAAGATCACCCAAAGAAGCGATAAGCTACCCACTCCATTATTCTAGGGCTTCCCTGGTGGCTCAGATGGTAAAGAACCTGACTACAATGCAGGAGACCTGGGTTCAATTCCTACGTTGGGAAGATCCCCTAGAGGAGGGCATGGGAACCCACTCCAGTATCCCACTCCAGTATTCTTGCCTGGAGAATTCCCATGAGAGAGGAGCCTGGTTGGCTACAGTCCATGGGGTCGCAGAGTTGGACATGACTTGAGTGACTAAGCACACACACACAGGGTCCTACACACAGGTCCTTCTTCCCTTACTCTGGAAAGTAGGGATGAAGCTCCCCAGGAATCCTTCCCAGCCTCCTCTGGGGAAGGTCCCTACTCAGCACATTCTTCACTGGCAACAAGAAAGGATTGCATACCAAGGCTCAGTCTCTAACCACACAGCTGGAAAACAAAGTGTATCATTTTCCAAGGTGATCCCTTGTCAATGAGTCTACTTTTGAAGATCCAAGACCACAGCAGGTAACTTTTGTTCTCTCTGCTAAACTAAATTATATTTTTTCTTTTAGTTTTATTGCTACGAAGTGTTTATATCTGCTACCCTGGTGGCTCAGATGGTGTGGGTTTGATCCCTGGATTGGGAAGATCCCCTGGAGGAGAGCATGGCAAGCCACTCCAGTATTCTTGCCTGGAGAATCCCGTGGACATCGGAGCCTGGCAGGCTACAGTCCATAGGGTTGCAGAGAGTCAGACACAACTGAGTGACTAAGCACACAAGTGAATATACAGTGGTTCAGATGGAAGCTTGATAATATTATAAATTCTTAGAATAATGTTTTCCAGCGGTTTGTTGTTGTTCTTGTTCAGTTGCTCAGTCATGTCCTTCTCTTTGTGAGCCCATGGACTGCAGCATGCCAGGCTTCCCTGTCCTGCACCATCTCCTGGAGTTTGTTCAAATGCATGTCCATAATGTTTTACAGTGATAATTTTAAAATTGCAAATCTTAAAAATTAATTGCTTTCATTTTATAATATTTGTGGGTAGAATAATTACAATATTTTTGTTTTTGTTAATAAGTTCATTAAAATAATTCGGAAACAAATTTTTGCCTTGAAAATAATTTTATATTTTTTTCTCTTCTTTTTTTTTTAGCCATGCTGGGTCTTTGTTGCAGTATGTGGGCATCTCATTGTGGTGACTTCTCTTGTTGCAGGGCACAGGCTCTAGTTGCTCTGGCTCCAATAGTTGCTGCACTTGGGCTCAGTAGTTATGGCTCTCGGGCACTAGAGCCCAGGGCCAATAGTTGGCGTGCATAGGTTATTTGCCCCATGGCATGTGTAATCTTGAACCAGGGATCGAACCTGTGTCTCCTGCATTGGCAGGTGGATTTTTAACCGCTGGACCACCAGGGAAGTCCTCTCTTGGTTTTACTATTTAACTGATTATACAATTACTGACGTAGAAAATTAATAGGACTATGATTCTTAGATTTTCTAAATGTATCCTAAATGAATATGCATCTTATTAGTAAATTGTTTTCATTTTATTTGATTTCTAAATAGTCCATCACATTTTTGTATTATTTAACAAACAGCTTTTTTTTTTTGCTTTTGGTTTTTTGGTCTCTCTTATAAAGGGGTTTTGAATTTTCTTGCATTTAGTTTCTCTGCTATTGTTGTTATATATTTGCTCAGAAATGAGCTTGATAGGATATAATTCGCAGGATAGTGTTTTCAAATGTAATTTACTTAAAAATGACTTTCACAAGTAAATGGTTTCCTTTTCTTCCATTTCGGGATGGTATAAGGACAACATTTCACTTTAACAAGTCTTCCTTCCATAACATGAATTGTTGTAGCAATCTCATATGAGATGTCTCATAACCAAAGACATTTGAAACTCAGTTTATGTCCATATACTGAAGACTAAATTTACTCTAGTTTGTGAGACTGTCTGAATAATTATTGTAAAAATGAACTAATTTCAAATAATTATTAATAAAGTGGAAAAAGAGAATTCTCTTTATAAGACTGATATTTTAAAATAACTTTTGGTTTAGAAAAGAGTGGAATGAGAAAAAGCTGATGAAATGGTAGATGAGTCTTGGTTTAATATGTTAGTTTGTCCTCATGTTCTTTAAATTGAGGAAATAAACTAAATGTAATTTACTTAAAAATGACTTTCACAAGTAAATGGTTTCCTTTTCTTCCATTTCGGGATGGTATAAGGACAACATTTCACTTTAACAAGTCTTCCTTCCATAACATGAATTGTTGTAGCAATCTCATATGAGATGTCTCATAACCAAAGACATTTGAAACTCAGTTTATGTCCATATACTGAAGACTAAATTTACTCTAGTTTGTGAGACTGTCTGAATAATTATTGTAAAAATGAACTAATTTCAAATAATTATTAATAAAGTGGAAAAAGAGAATTCTCTTTATAAGACTGATATTTTAAAATAACTTTTGGTTTAGAAAAGAGTGGAATGAGAAAAAGCTGATGAAATGGTAGATGAGTCTTGGTTTAATATGTTAGTTTGTCCTCATGTTCTTTAAATTGAGGAAATAAACTCTGACTTGACTCTGTGCTATTGCTTTCTCACCCTGACTGTAACTTCATCATCAAAAGACCCTGAAGGTCGTTGCTAGAGCTAGCACTAGGAGCTTGTGAGGGCCGATTATGTCCATCTGTTTCTAATTCCCCGTTGTCTCGCTGAAACTATGTAACCCAGTTTAGGACTTGAACCTAGGGTCTTTTAACTAAGATCACACACCTGGATTCAGGAATTAATTAAGCTCAGATTCTTGATATCTCATCAGAGAAAGAATTCAGTGAGAAACAAAGTGATAGGTAAAAAGTGGATGTGTTTAGAAACACATTCCATAGATAGAATGTGGGTACCTCAGAAGGTGAGAGGCCTGGAAATGTGGCATGATTAGTTTTTATGGGTTAGGTAATTTCATAGGCTGATGAGTGAGAGGATTATTCCAACTATTTTGGGGGAAGGGGTAGAGATGTCCAGGAATGGGGCCACTGTCTACCTTTTGATCTTTGATGGTGGGCCTTGGAACTGTTATGGCACTGGTGTGTGTATACTTAGCTTGCTGACGTGTTAGAACGAGCATATACTGAGGCTCAAGGCCTAGTGGAAATCAACTTGTCCATCATCTTGGAATAGGTTGTCATATTCTATGGCTATGCCCTACCCACTTCCCTCCTGTTTCATCTTCACATTAGTAGCTTGAAACTGGTCAAGGTGGGAGTATTTACACCAAGAAACAGGCTCACAATGTATGAATCAGGGCTCCCTGGAATGATCCTTCCCCACCCCCAACAACCAGTTTACCAGCAAATCCCCGGCACTATGGCAGCAATTCTTAACCTTCCTGTGCATCAGAATCACAAATGCCGCAGCTCCCCCTCCCAGAGATTCTGATTCAGTTGGTCTGTAAGGCGCCTTGGCATCCTACTCTTCAGAAACTACCTGGGTGATTCTAATGAGTAGCCAAAGTTCAAAACAACTGCCTATAAATACTTTCAACCAGCCTTTGATCTGTTTATTGTGCAACAGACCTTTGGATGTTTCCTTAATACTTCTTTACGGAAAAATAAATCTATTTTATCAAATTCTGAGTTCTCATCTCCTGGGACCTCTCTCTCCTGAGTCAAGTAGACGCAGTACATGAGAAGATTGTAGAATGTCTTGCACAGAGTTACTGGCTTTTCTCAGCTGGAAATTCCTCCTGAGGATGCTTGGGTGTTACTAGCTCTCCTTCCCATCAGCTCTCTAACACCAGAGTGTGGTTACTTTATGTAGCATGTTACTTTTGATGTAAGTCCTTGGAACTAAGTCATTTCCAATAAACAGGACCTTTTTCTTTTTTCATAAGAATTTTAAATCTTTCAGATTTAAAGTAAAAGGCTTTAATGATGAATCAGGATTTTTTTTTGCTGTTGTTGTTGTTTAGAGCTTACTGAAGCCTCATTAACCCTAACAATATGTTTGAAATTTATTTTGCATAAAGAACAGAGGTCAAGAGTTTAGGCACTTGGTGGGGTGACCATAGACAGTGCCTTTGCCGCAGCTCCATAAAGGATCGTAACAGAATTCTGTGGTGTCTCCTTATGTGTGTCTCAGCTCCCTCTGCCCTCCACGGTGTTTAGTCATTGAATAATGCTGCTTCGTCATAGGTTAGTCATATATTTGTGTGCTTTGTTTGTGTACAGTTCTGGGGCTTATGGAACCAGCCAGAAAAGAAGCTGATAGGAGGACGATATAGGGATGAGAAGAGAACTTTGAAACTCTGTCTCACTGTTGATTCTATGTGTGCTTTTTTTTTCACTTAAATTTTTTTTTTAATTGCAAGATAATTGCTTTACAATGTTATGTTGGTTTCTGCCATATGTCAACATGAATCAGCTGCAGGTATGCATATGTCCCCTCCCTCCTGAACCTCCCTCCACCACTGTGGTTTGTTTTTTTTCCATGTTTTTTTTTTTTTTTTTTAAACAGCATTACAGAGGCATTTGCTCCTAGAGTTCAAATTCCAAGTGGCTTATAAATGTCTGAGTTTTGTCATTGCCTTCTCACTGGAAAAATACAGCAGTAATGCCAGGGTAAGTAAAGACAGAAATCTTAACTTCACTTTTTCCACTTAACAAAGAAGTATCATTTTTATACATTAAGACTTCTGCATGTTTCACAAACAGTGTTATAAATACTTTGGTATAGGAGGAGAAAAGAATGAACTGAAGCTTTTTTGCTTTCATCACTATTACCTATAGGCAGTAAGTTAAATGATTTTTTTCTCAAGGATATTCTTTGCATCACAGCCTCTTCTAAAATTTTCAAGTGAAAAGTTTCCATTTACTTCTTACATTTATGAAATACATCTAAGATGCCAAAAAAAATCTGAATAATTTTACAAAGACCATTTTTATTTATTTTATTTTATTGGCTGTACTGCAGGGATGTGAGATTTTAGTTCCCCTACCAGGGATGGAACCCATGACCCCCCGCACTGGAAATGCAGAGTGTTAACCTTTGGACCACCAGAGAAGTCCCTCACCATTTTGATTTTTAAAAAGATTAGCTGTGAACCCGGAGAAGGCAATGGCAGCCCACCCCAGTACTCTTGCTGGAAAATCCCATGGACGGCGGAGCACGGTGGGCTGCAGTCCATCGGGTAGCAGAGAGTCGGACATGACTGAGCGACTTCACTTTCACGCATTGAAGGAAATGGCAACCTACTCCAGTGTTGCCTGGAGAATCCCAGGGACGGGAGAGCCTGGTGGGCTGCCGTCTATGGGGTTGCACAGAGTCAGACACGACTGAAGCGACTTCGCAGCAACAGCAGCAGCTGTGAACCACCCATATTTGGTTCAGATATTTTTTCTTAAATAGAATATTCTATTATGATTGAAGTCCTTCTTTGTGCCTCTTTCTAACATTTTCTTCTCTCCTCCTCAGAAACAATTATGATTCTGAAGTTGTTTGGGGCCCTTCTCATCCATATCTTTATACTTTTATTGCAATTATAGCTGTCCACAAACAATAGTTAGCATTGTTGTGTTTCATTTGCATGTTTTTAACATTTGTGTAAATGGTAATATATAATGTGTATCCATTTGCAGCTTGCTTTTATCACTGATATAGTCTGTGGGGTTGCAAACAGTCTGATACGAGTGAACCAATTTCACACTTTCACTTTTTGTCACTGAACCCAGTGTTTTCTGAGAATGACCACATTGATACATATAGGTCTAAATGATTGAATTCTATTACTGTTTCTTATTCCATTATATGAAGATACTCCCATGTAGTAGTCATCTATCCCCTATTTGTGATCTTTTTTTTTTCATACCTATGAATAGGGACAAATTATATATGCATAAAAATAGTTTAGTTTTTCTTAAGTTTTTGAAAATAGCTTTCTTCTTTTTCGTCCTCCCATTTCTCCTCTTCCTTTTTCATTATGTACTAGGTAGTCCTGCTCTGGTTTTAAAGTTGACTGGCAGTTTTGTAAGAATGACAGGGGATAAAAGGGAAGGGAGAGCTTGACTGGAATAAGATTTAAAATTGGCAGGCTCAGTTACTGCCTAAATGAATATTAAATTGTGCTTGAAAACAAATAAGAAAACCCTTATCACAAACTCATTAAATTTTAAATAATTTTATTATTTAATATGAATAAGTTAGAAGATTCAAATAATTCATCTTTGACAATAACATACAAATTATAGTCCAATACAGAATAAAACTCAACATTAATTTAATGCATCAGGCATTAAATGAAGGGACCATGTGAATCATTTTACCTTTGAGAAGACACTGGGGGAAAATGTGAGCCCTTTCAAAAGACAACAAGCAGCACTCTGATCATAAAGGCAAGCTGACCACTTAGGAAAGGATCACAAAGCTATGACCATTGGAGAGGGTCATGCTGTTTAATTTGGGGGAGCTTCCCTGGTGGATCAGCCATAAAAGAATAATCCTGCAATGCAGGAGACGTGAGTTTGATCCCTGGGTCGGGAAGATCCCCTGGAGAAGGAAATGGCAACCCCCTCCAGTATTCTTGCCTGGGACATCCCATGGACAGAGGGGCCTGAGGGGCTCCAGTCCGTGGGGTCACAGAATCCAACATGACTCAGCGACTAAAAACAACAAAAGCAACAACAACATGCTCTTTAGTTCCATTTATGTAAAATTGACAAGTTTGGCAGTTTAAATATCATTGCATTTAATGGAAAGATATTTTTACCTCTGAATATTTTTGAATATTTTGATATAGTCAATAAAATTGTTCTCTTAGCTCTTTCATTCATTCGCTGATTCAATAGATCAGTTTATGTCTTTAAAGAGCTCACAGAGAAGGGAAGCTCTGTACATAATAAAGCACCTTGAAATGTTTTAAGTGGAGTAGCACAAGTGGAGCAAAGTACCATGAGATCATAGATCGGGAGAATGACTAATGTTGTTTAGGGATTCAGGGAATGAGTCATAGGAGTCGTGATATTGCAGTCGGTGAATAACATGCTTGTATGAGCCACAGTACTTGCATCTTCTCTGGGCACCTGGATTGTAAGAGCAATCACAAAATGGTAAAAAATGAATACCAATTTTATTCATTTTATGCCTCTTAAAGGAAGAGTGGCTTAACCGATTATTTTGGAGCTTGAAAGCAATTTTTTCCCTGTAATGTTCCAACAGGGCTTTTATCATCAGAGCACAACTTCCTCCGCAAAGCAGGAAATTAAGAATCAGATGTGCCAACGTATAGAATAACACATATGTGGAAATATATTTAGGACATTTTGGAGAAGTAGTTAATGAACTTAAGAACAAGATTCTTACCACAACTATTAAGCACATATTGGTTTATTCAGAGAGTAGAGCCCTAGAGTTTTGCCAGTACTGGAAATATAAGAAAGATAATGCCTGTAGTCACACACAAGTAGGCCCTGAGTAGCAGGGAATGAAGGCAATCACTGAGAAAGAGAGAGGATTCAAACCTACACTCAATATGTAGAGACTCACATGGTATTGTGTAGGGACTAACAGGAATCGTCTTCTGAACTAGTGGTGATTATAAAAGTCAGGTCATTAGGTAAGAAAATCAGGAAATATAGGAGCTATAGTGGGGGCAGAGGCTGGAGAAGTGCCGCAGTAGTCCGAGGAACAGATGGCAAAGCCACAGGAGCAATGAATGGGACCTTAAGGAGCATATTATCTGAGTGTGAGAATAGGGGCTCTGAGATAAGAAAACCCGAGTGGTTCTGAATAAGAGGGAGCAGTCAGGTGCCCCCACTCTTTCACAAGGCTATTATGCCACTCTGAAGGCATGCTTTGTCTTTGTTGAGAGGAGGGGCATCTAAAGAACCCAGGGATTGAACCTGGGTCTCCTGCATTGCAGGCAGATTCTTTACCGTCTGAGCCAACAGGGTAGCGCAAAGAAAGGACAAAACAAGCTCTAATACATATATGTGTTATTGGCCATATGAGTCTTACTGAAGGTATATAAAAAATTACACATGGCCCAGCAGTTTTAAGAAGCGCCGAGGATCAAGATGTGAAAAAATGATGGGATTCTCTGTTAGAGGGTTGGGTCCATCCCTTCTGAATGGGTGTGTTCAGAAGAAGCCAACCACCATGTACTTTTCCAAGGAAAATATATAGTTCATTAATGTAATATTAGTATATTACTATTGATAAAACAAATGATTTAGCAAGGAAATGCTGGTAACTGAGCTCTGTACTTTTTGCAAAGTATCTTTGGTATTTCAAAGTAAGACTTGGCACTAAGAGCATAGTTATGCCTGGTGGAAAATGTCAGCAAATCCTAAAATTGCAGAATATGTTGGTGGCATTTTTTTTTAAAGAGCTCACTTTTGAGCAAACTCAATGCCCTGGACCATTTTAGCAAGCTGATGTAACTAGGTTACTTTAGCCAGGCAGCCTTTCCTTTGCCACAGCAGGTGCCTGTGAATTTGGTGTGCTAAAGCTGGGGAAGAAGGAGGACAGGCTGGCTAGTTTTGTGCTAATGCTGCAGGCTCCCCCAAAGTAAATGTCAGTGATTTGAAAATATCGTTTTCTTAAAGATTTCAAAGTTTCGTGAGTTCCTACTCATTTATTTAAAGAACACAAACACACATTCACAGATTCTTTTCCCACTGGTTTTATCAACTTCTAGTATCATTAGTTTGCTGCTAAGTTGCTTTAGTCGTGTCCGACTCTGTGCGACCTCATAGACGGCAGACCACCGGGCTCCGCCGTCCCTGGGGTTCTCCAAGAAAGAACACTGGAGTGGGTTGCCATTTCCTTCTCTAATGCATGAAAGTGAAAAGTGAAAGTGAAGTCACTGAGTCTCGTCCAACTCTCAGCGACCCCATGGACTGCAGCCCACCAGGCTTCTCCGTCCATGAGATTTTCCAGGCAAGAGTACTGGAGTGGGGTGCCATTGCCTTCTCATTAGTTTAGGATTGTTCCAGAAGCATAGCAAAACAAAGTTATTTTATTATTACACTATAATAGCGCTTGCCCCCAAAGAAGTAGGTTAGTGTCCCCCCCACCACACCGCTACTGGTTTATTTTCTATACAACAATCTCCCATCCATGAATATAAGTTTGTGTGTGTGTGTGTGTGTGTGTGTGTGTGTGTGTGTGTATGTATGCTAAGTTGCTTCAGTTATGTCCGACTCTTTGTGACACATGGACTGTAGCCCACCAGCTCCCCTGTGCATGGAATTCTCTGGGCAAAAATACTGGAGTAGGCTGCTACACCCTCCTCCAGGCGCTCTTCCCAACCCAGGGATCAAACCCAGGTCACTGGCATTGCAGGAGGATTCTTTACCATCTGAGCCACCAGGGAAGCTCCCATATGTGTATATGTGTGTGTGTGTGTGTGTATACGTACACAGACACATATATGGGTGAAGGAAATGGCAACCCACTCCAGTATTATTGCCTGGAGAATCCCATGGACAAAGGAGCCTGGCGGGCTACAGTCCATGGGGTCGTAAAGAGTCGGACATGACTGAGCGACTAACACACAAACACACACACACACACACACACACACACGTGACGCTAGTGGTAAAGAATGTGATTGCTAGTGCAGGAGACATAAGAGATGCGGGTTCTGTTCCTGGGTTGGGAAGATCCCCTGAAGGAGGACAGGGCAACCCACTCCAGTATTCTTGCCTAGAGAAGCCCATGGACAGAGGAGCTTAGGGGCTATAGTTCATAGGGTCGCACAAGATTCGGACATGACTGAAGTGACTTAGTGTGGCACAGCATACACATATATGTACCAGGATGTTTTTAGCTATTTTCAAAATTTTTAGGAAGTCCTGCTGCTGCTGCTGCTAAGTCGCTTCAGTCATATCTGACTCTGTGCGGCCCCATAATGTCTTAAATAGTAATACAATTTATTATTTTTATATAAAAAGAATTCTCAAGGATTATTTTAATCAGAAGTTCAATTTTGGCATCAAGGATGCAAGATACTTCCATCTTTCTGCTTTGCCCTTCTCTCATGCTGTCTGCAGCTAACATCGCTCATGATTCCAGGATGGCAGCCGCACTACCAGGCACAGTTCTAGCAGCAGAGGAGAAACTTTTTCTTCTTGCTCTTCTCTCTCTTTTCTTGTTCTTAAGTATAATTTTATTTATGAAAGTAATGCATTTCAGCAGAAAATAATGTCTTTTTACTAAAGGTAAGAAAAACCTTTTCTGGATACATCTCGGGCTCCCAGGTGTGCTAGTGGTAAAGAACCCAACTGCTACTGCAGGAGACATAGAGACTTGGGTTCAATTCCTGGGTCGGGAAGATCCCCTGGAGGAAGGCATGGCAACTCACTCCAGTATTCTTGCCTGGAGAATCCCATGGACAGATGGAGCCTGGCGGGAAAAACCTTTCTCAGGTATATCTCAGTAAGCTTCCCTTTGCATTTTACTGGGTAGATCTGCATCACATACCCATGCCTCAACCAATTCCCAACAAAGAGTTCGGGACCACTCAAGTGATGACTTTGCTGCGGTGTTTCTCATCTTTGGCTTTTGGGGAGGGATAATTCTTTGCAGTGGCAGTGCTGGACTGTTGTAAGCCATTGAGTAGCATCCCTGGCCTCTCCTGTTAGATGCCAGTGGCAATTCTTTCCAAGCTGTGGCAATCAGAAACATCTTCAGACGTTGTTGAATGTCCCCTGGGGGACAAAATCTATCCCCACACTGAGAACGACTGGCTTAGGTTAGTCATTGTTCATCCCATGGATCTGGACCCATCTCCCCTGAAACACACAGAAAGTGCCTAAGCCCAGGATTCTGTTAGCAAGGAAGAAAAGAGAAATTGCTATTTTATAGACTCCTCCCTTCCCCTATCATTTTTTTTTCTTGCCATTTTTCAACAAACAGATCAGAGCCTTATCAAAAATATGAAAGGTACAACAATGAGTTACCTGGTATTACCCAATGAATGCTAGTTCCTGTCTAAATGCCAGGTGGGTAGTACTAATATAAATATCCTTGCTGCTGCTGCTGCTAAGTCACTTCAGTTGTGTCCGACTCTGTGCGACCCCACTGATGGCAGCTCACCAGGCTCTGCCGTCCCTGGGATTCTCCAGGCAAGAACACTGGAGTGGGTTGCCATTTCCTTCTCCAATGCATGAAAGAGAAAAGTGAAAGTGAAGTCACTTAGTCGTGTCTGACTCTTAGCGACCCCATGGACTGTAGCCCACCAGGCTCCTCCATCCATGGGATTCTCCAGGCAAGATACTGGAGTGGGGTGCCATCACCTTCTCTGATAATATCCTTATGTTTATTATAATGCAAATACATTAATCTAATAATATTATATGATATATTAATATATCTGATTAATTGGTGAGTCAGAAAATTTGGTCAAATGTAATTTGTATGGAAGCACCAAAATCATGACTGGTTGGTTGGGTTTTACAAGATGTTCCTACTTTTGGTCATTTTCTGGTACTAAGACCTTAGGCTTTGATTTTATTCAGGTTCTACTTCTACTGTACAAGACCTTTTACTTTTGTTATTTTTATTAATCATCCATTGATGATGAACTTATGCATCCTGGATTAACTTGTTTGGTGTGAGTAGGTGTGAATATTTTAAATAATTCGACAGATATGTATTGGGTGCCTATTATTGTCAGGCATGGATTCTGTGAAGGAAAGTGACAAGGCTGGAATACTGCACAGAGAGTTAGAGAAAGCTCTGAGGAGGTAACATTTCAGCCAAGACAAGGTCAGAATGGAGAGAAATTGAGGACGGGGAAATTGCTATGGATCTTTGTGTTTGTGTTGTAGAAGCTGTCATCTGAATGTTGCTGAAAGGTCAAAGGGCACTTAACAACAATGGGCTTGTTTAAGGACAATACCTTGGAGGGAGGAAGACCTGAGACCTTGATTCGATTTTGCCTTGGCATTTCCCTAGAAGAGGTTGTCGTCTTTTACTTCCCTTTTTAAGTGTGCAGGTTACCATAAAGTTAGTTGATCTAAGGGACTTTTTTTGGGAGAAGTTAAATTTATTTTCAAAATTATAAGACTCTGAGGCTGGGAAAGATTGAAAGCAGGAGGAGAAGGGGAAGACAGAGGATGAGGTGGTTGGACGGCATCACTGACTAGATGGATATGAGTTTGAGCAAGTTCCCGGAGATGGTGAAGGACAGGGAAGCCTGGCGTGCTGCAGTTCATGGGGTTGCAAAGAATTGAACATGACTTAGCAACTGAACAACAACAATAAATTACAAGATATACTCATCTTTCTTGGCAGTTGCTACCCTGGTCCTTCTGCTTCACTTTAGTTGCTCTTCTGTTTATCATGAATGAGGTTCTTTCTCCTGGCTGAGTAGCCTCTGCTACCTCCCATCACCATCACCATGCTTCATCCGTGCACACCCCGAGCATAAGCTCAGTGCTTCACACATGCTCCAATGACTTCATTCAAGGAGATGTTAACTGCATGCCTTAACCTGTGTAAACTTTAAATTTTGGAAAGCACTTTCACTTTTCTCACTTGTTTGAGCTTCATGGTAATACAGTGAACTAGGAAGGGAAAATCATAATCACGCCTAGGAAGCTAGTTTTTCAGTAAAGAGGGGCCTAGAGAAAAAGTCCAGTTTCCTTTTGGTTTCCTCTGTCCTAAATGGAAGAAGTAGGTTGGGTTAAAGTTTAGGGTTGTGGAGGACAATCAGAACGTGTTTTTCTTTTGCGGTAGGAGTGAGCTATTGAGGAACTGTGATAGGCTCTTAGTTTTTATCTGAGTGGAGAGTCTGGGTCTATACAAACAAATCCATTGAACTGGGTCTTAACTTAATGTAACGTTTGCTTGCTGGTTTGAGATGACTAAGTTCTAAGCATTGATGAAATAACCAAAGTAATACATCAATACTTCATAATATTTAGACCTTCTCAGCTGCTGTGCCCACGAAGTCCCTTAATCTGTTCTTCTGTCAGCACTGCTTCAATCCCACAACCCCACTGTGTCACACTGGTACCCAAGCAGGCCAGGGAACTCCTTCCCAGGTGTGAGGCATTGCACTGGCTCTACTAGCTTTTTTAAAAGTTTATTCCCATTGTACAGATGGAAAAACAATCAAAGAACTACTGTCTCAAGCAGTTTCACTGCCTGCTACTCTGATTGTTCTCTTAGACTGCTGCTGCTGCTAAGTTGCTTCAGTCGTGTCTGACTTGGTGAGACCCCATAGATGGCAGCCCACCAGGCTCCTCCATCCCTGGGATTCTCCAGGCAAGACTGGAGTGGGTTGCCGTTTCCTTCTCCAATACATGAAAGTGAAAGTGAAAGTGAAGTCGCTCAGTTGTGTCTGACTCCTAGCGACCCCATGGACTGCAGCCCACCAGGTTCCTCCATCCATGGGATTTTCCAGGCAAGAGAACTGGAGTGGGGGTGTCATCCCTTTCTTCTGTTTTAGACTAGTGCTATTCAAAGTGTGGCCCACTAGGCAGCTTTAGAGTCAGTCCATGATAAGAGCAGAAATGAGAGGAAGAGTTTCAGAAACTTTACTAGCAATTTGACAGAGTAACTTTATGTGTGCTGAGTTTAACAATCAAGAATTTGGGCTGTTTAAAACAACAATTCCACATTTCTGGAAGTTTTTGTCAGTTATATTACATTTTACAAAATAGTTCACAATGCATTAAATATTTTAAAAAATCCCTGCATGACTGGTTCTCAATCAGAGATAGTTTGAAAAACACTGCATTAGACAAGACAGTCTTTAATCAGACTCTTACAATGAAGATATACTGGCCACATGGAAACCAGTGTCATTTAATTTTGATATTTGTGTTTTTTGCAGTTTCAGTGTCTTTAACCCATCCTGCAATTTCCAGGAACAGTACAGTGAGTGATATGGTAAGAGTTCTGGGGTCCTTGCTCAGTTTGGCTCTAATAATGAGGCAGGAGATAGATGGGAGTTTCTCCCCGAGGAGAGAAACTCCAAAACAGTAGGAACTCCATAAAAGCAGGATAATGGAGGAGGCTGGGGCCTTTCCAGATAGAAGGCGAGTGCATGCTAAGTCACTTCAGTCATGTCCGACTCTGTGCATCGCTATGGACTGTAGCCCGCCAGGCTCCTCTGATCATAGGATTCTCCAGGAAAGAACACTGGAGTGGGTTGCCATGCGCTGCTCCAGGGGATCTTCCCAAGCCAGGGATTGAACCTGCTCTTTTTACATCACCTGCATTGGCAGGGGGGGTTCTTTACCACCAGCGCCACCGGTAAGAGACCACATATTCCTCATTTTCAGAGTTAAGGAAAACTCCCTGCCTATATCCATGCTGAGAAAAGGCTCCTGGAGGTCAAAAGAGAGAGGGCATCACCTCATAGTTAGTGATGTCAGCTGCCCATAAGTCTCTTGGCTAGAATTCATCATGGCTAAAAGATACACGCACACATGGGAGGACCCTGAGAAATATCAAATACAGACTCAGAAACAGGGAAAGCAAAATGATTGGTCAAAGGAAACCTGGAAGAAATGACCCTTAAAGTGACTGTAAACTACTGTGAGGGCGCAACTTTTAAAAGTGCCAATACTCTTTCACCTAGAAATTCCACTTCTGGGTATTTATCTTAAAAAATTTACATTCATGAAAATGTCCTATGGTTTCCTTATAATGTCATAAAGGAAATAAGTCTGAGAATGAAGAATTTGGTAAACTTTCTATGTTCACTTAATATAATTTTACACAGCTTCTGAAGTGTTTATGAAGCTTATGTAGAAATAGGAAAAAGTAGTTATAAACGCAAAAACAAAAAAGCACCCAAACCAACAAGGATCCAAAATTGTGTATACACTATGAGCACAACATTGTAAAATAAATGTGCGTGAGAAAATGTCTAAAGGAAAACAAGCCGAATGCTGAGTACCTGTCTTAGGGTGAAAGAGTTTTTTTCTTTTATTGTCCTCATGTTTTATGATGTGGTCAAAATTATTTTTACAGTGGATACAATTATCAGTTTAAAGGCTGAGTATAAAATAGCCTTGACTGGCACTCTCATTTGAAAGTATTAAATAAAGTACCCCAAACCTCTTTTGTAGTCATCATTTACAATCCCTTACTCTTCTAAAGATCACATTTTGAGACTGTCAACCCTATCAAATTGCTGGTAGGTATTACTGCCATTGAGGAGGGCATGACAACCCACTCCAGTGTTCTTTCTTGGGACTCCTATGGCGAGAGGAGCCTGGCGGGCTACAGTCCATGGGGTCACAAGAGTCAGACACTACTGAAGCGACTTAGCTTGCAAGCACGCATTCCCGCCTTTATTTGTATAGAAAAGAACATAACGGACATTCCCAATCCCTTCATTTTACAATAAGAACTCTGAAGCCCAACTTCCCCAGACAGTAGCAGAAGCAAAATCTGAACCCAAGTCTACGAGGTTATCTACCAGTAATTTAACACCATTTATATAACACCTCGGAGAAGGCAATGGCACCTCACTCCAGTACTCTTGGCCTGGAAAACCCATGGATGGAGGAGCCTGGTGGGCTGCAGTCCATGGGGTCGCGAAGAGTCGGACACGACTGAGCGACTTCACTTTCACGCATTGGAGAAGGAAATGGCAACCCACTCGTGTTCTTGCCTGGAGAATCCCAGGGACGGGGGAGCCTGGGGGGCTGCCGTCTACGGGGTCGCACAGAGTCGGACACGACTGGAGCGACTTAGCAGCAGCAGCATATAGTTCCACCCACATCCACCCATGAGTATTAATAGACTTGCCATTGCTACTGACTGTTGAACCCGGGCTTACTACCATTCTGGCTGGCTTGAGAGGTTGAGTCCTTTCTCTACAGGTCGTGCTCGAGCTTTCACTCTTCACCGCCTGGGGGCCGGAAGAAGCCTCACCAGGTTTTCTCCCGGTTTAAGTCCCCCACTCTGAATCCCCAGCGCCCGAAGTGCCGCAGAACCCCGGCAGGGGGCGTTGTGACCCTGACTCCGCGGCCCCTCCCCTGGCCAACCGTCGATTGGGCCGGCGTGTGACGTCACGCCGTTTTAGCCAAACAAATGGGTTTCGGGGCGAGCGTTGGGCTCTGCCGCGCCGCGCTGGGCGCTCGGTCTGTCTCAGCGGTGGGGAGCGAGCCAGGCCTCCAGCCGCCGCCGCTGTATAGGGGTGTGCAGCCCCTGGCCAGGCCCCGGCCGGGGCAGCAGCGCAGGTGGGTCCGGGCTGGGGTGGGGCGTGGCGCGAGAGCAGCGCGGTCGGGGTCCGGCGGCGGCCACGGTGGCCGCTCCCCGCCCCCTCCCGCCGCCCGCCTGCGCTCTTGGGGCGCCGGGCGGGTGGGGGCGGGGGTGCCGCCCGCCGGTCCGAGGCTCGGTCTGGGGCAGGGACTCGGGGGCTGCACCTTGTCCTGGGACGGCCTCCGCCTGCACGCGGGCCGGGCGCTGAGCGCCCCCGCGGGGCTCGGAGGGTCAGGCGGGCCGGCGGGCGGGAACGGGGTCCCGGGTCTGGGTTGAAGCCGAGGAGATCCGGGATAGGCCCGGAGGAGTTTCAGGATCGTCTCTCCCACCCCCGGTACTGGCGGCCGGTGAGGAAGTCGGGCCCTGGGTGGGGGTTGTTTTGCCCGGTGGCTCCCGCCAGGGCTCGGCCGCCCCGTCCTTCCCTGTCCCAGCGCAGGTGAGCTGGCGCCTGGCCTTAACCTTTGGGGACCGGGCAGGACGGAGGCTCGGAGGCTTCTCTGGCCTCTGGGCTGGTGCAGGTCGACTGCGGTCCCGCCCCAGTCTGCGATGAAGTCACAGTGTTGTGGGTCCGCGTGTCTGTGACGTCAGGGGTTACGAGGAGATGAGCTGTGATGTCACTGCAGGCCCTGGGGGTTCGGAATCCTGGCGCACAGAAGTGCCGGGAGTGACCGGGAGGGGAAAGAAAGGAAGTTCAAGCTTCTGTCAGCGTCTGGGGTCCCAGAGAATTTGAATCGAAAGTTGTTCGATATCAGCATTTTGCAATTTTAATGTAGTAGTTGTCAAGTTCTTTAACTTCATTTCGAACAAGCATTGTTACACAGTTCAATATAAGACGCATTTGATTTAGGAAAATCTCAATCAGGAGGATCTTTTTTTTTTTTTTGGTAGGGGTGGATTGTGGGTGTTTGATCTAAATGCTTTTCAGAGAGCTTAATTCGTAGTTTGATGGCTTGTGATTGGAATTGCTGAAAAAGAACCAATTTGAGTGCTGACGATTTCCTTACTCTTTCTTGCTGTACAGTTTTGAAAAATTTATCTGCCCATTTGCTTTTTTGTTGTTAAGAGAATGACTTGGAAGAGAGCAGCTTTTAAGTCAACTTTTTGTTTTGCAAAAAGGAAAGGAGGAGGCCTGAATTAATCCAATATTATTGTTAAATAATAATTACCTGGGGATTTAATTATCCAGGTTGTCCCTACCCATGGATAATTGAGGGTTTCCTGCGGTTATAGCTCACCAAAAAGGCTTTTTCTTGTTTTCCTACTAAGACTGGGTGTAACAGTAAAATAACATATACCAGGAACTGCTTGCCTGGACAAGTAACTAAAATTCTGTCTGTAGTGCTTGCAAATATGAAACTACAGAATTTTAAAAAATGCCTTATCTGTAAATACTGCTTTTCTTCCGAAGCTTTCCAAAGAGATCAGGCTAGAAAAGGAGCTAGACCTGCTGTTATTAGCTTCAAGTATTGCAGCATATCAGTACTTTTGCTCATCATTTCTTCCTCTCTATAAAACCATTTAAATAGAATCTAGTTTGAGAGGTAGATGGCTAAAACTGAAGCATAATTGCAGTTTAGTGTCTTCAGCTGGAAGCTAGGATGAAGTCCTCAGTCCCTTCCCATTGACCTTGACTTACTAGGGATTTTCTGTTAATACTTCTTCTATTATTTGCTCTTTAAAGGTGATTGAAAAGGTATTGCATCTCTAGATTTTGCATCAACGTGCTGGTGGAAGTTGTGCTGTGTGTCTTTGTTTACACAGAAAATGAAAGCAGAAATTTACCCTTGTTAATTACTATTAGATGTGACTGGAAGTTTACAAAACAAGATGTTCTTGTAAATCTCATTTTAATACTCACCACACTTTGGACATTCTACAGTATTGTGTGTACTATTTGAAAATTACAGTATACATATTTTAAAACATTAGGAATTGTGTGGTGACTGTTAAGGCTTTGAAGACATAATTTGTTTTTTGGATCCTCAAGACTGATAAGTACCAAATTAACAATGAAATTGCTGATTTTGAGGGTGTTAACCAAGCTACTCTTTAAAATTAAATGATCATGACAAGATATTATGTAATGGAGTTGAAGGAGGTACAAAAATAACACTTTAATATATCTTTTCCAATGAGCTTTTCTAGGGGAGGCCACATGGATGTGTGTAAATTAAATGTACTAGTGCCCATGAGAAGGGATGAAGTCAAGCTGTGTGTAAGTTGAAAGACACATAAATGATGATAATAAAATAGCTTCTCCTTGGCAATGCATCTCCCCCGCCATCCATTGTGTTTAGCAGTTTATTAATTTTTTTAATGGAAAATGAGTTGATATTCTGAATAAAGGTCTTCATGTATTCTGATATGACTGAGAGACAATGAAAACTATAAAAAAAACAGCTTTGAATAGTTGTATAACTAAACCAGTCATAACACATAAACATTTTTACAGTTTGTTTCTACTTTGGGCAGGTTATTTTTCACCCAGGCCTTGCAGTTTTGGGACTAGGAAGCAGTTTTTATTTCTTATAAATGGAAATTTATTTGAGATCAGTATTATTTTGTTATGTTATCCAGTTGCTGTATTTAGGGGACTAAGTTAGCCAATCATTAGTGATACAGCATCAGATAAAAGTACTAGAAATTCTTTAGGATATGTTTATTGGATCAATTATTCTACATAGAATTAAAATTCTTTTACATATTTTTTACTTCATTTTCTAATAAATTTATGCTCAGCCAGTTTAATTTGTGCAATTTTGGTACTCTAGTAACCCTTGATCTTATTTTCATATTTGTTGGGGAGAGAACATACTAATGGTTAGAGACATCATTCAGTGTTATCTTCCAAAATTTGCAGCTGTTTAGAACCAGACACTTGAGAGAAGCTACTATGGTAGAATGAATGCCTTCCTTGTTAGGTCATGTGTGACAAAGGCAAAATTCAGCAAGTGCATAATCTGCAGTCCTTTGGAAGTAACAATAACAAAAAAGAGCAAATGAACTCCAAATGCATTTAGGTCATTGGAAATTGAATTCCTGTCAATTCTTACCCATGCATAATTTATCTTCCCCCCCTTTAGTTCATGTTTATGGTACTTTGAAGCTGATGAACGTACTGTCTTATCTGGGGAAAGCATTAATGATTTAAATGTAGGTGTTTCTTAAAGTCAGTCGAAAGAGTTTCTCAGCCTTTTGTTTCTAGGTCCATCTTCTAGTTTGCTTCCACAGAAGAGGCTCCAGATCGTCCCTTTTTAAATGTTCAGCTCTGGAAACTTAACACAAACATTTTTCAGCCCTCAACACAATGTAGGTTTAAATGTGAAACTAAGCTCTGTTTACGTATCATGTTATTATCAAGCATGGGTTTTACTCATACAGCAAGCATTTTTGGGTACTCTCTGCCAGGTCCTCAGCCAGGGACTATGTGACCTTTGTTTTAACATTCTGTTGGTGTGGAGGGCCATGAGTCTGAAGGGCAAGAATTGGACCAAGAGGACGAACCATTTATGTTAACACAGATTGGTCACAGGTTTAGAATGAGAAACAGATTATTTTATCCCAAGACAGACAGAGGGGTTAGGCTTCACAAATTTGGATTGTTCTAGAATGAAGGGAGCTTAGTGAGTATGCATTTTCTTTCAGGCAACAAATACTCAAGACCAGAACTAGCCTGTGTAGTCTAAGACTAGAGATAGAGCTAGAGAGAAGAGGAATAATCCAGACATGCCTCTAGAGGAATGTAAATACCTTCTTTTTTCTTAAGATCAGTCCTTTAATTGACTAACTTCTGAAATAATGTGAGCCATTTCCACTCTGCTTTTTTTCCCCCTATCATTTTATCATGAAAATTTCAATCACAGAAAAGTTGTAAGAATTGTTTATACATTGAATACCTAAGTATCCACAACCTGGATTTTATAATTCTTATTTTACTATATTTACTTTTATCTGTCCATCCATTCTGACTTCTCTGTCAGTGTGTTTTATCAACTCATCTTATGTTTTGGTTGTATTTCAGAGTAAGTATACTTTACCCTTTACTTGACCATTCCTATCATGAACTATTTATTTTGTAAATAAACAAATAGTTTAACGTGTCCCTTAGTTTGAACAAGTTCATACATCTCTTTAACCCATAACCCTGTCAAGATATAGAACATCACCATCCCTACAGAAAGTTTCTTTGTGCATCTTCCAAGTCAATTTAGTTAAAATTTTAAATCCTGCAATCTTAACCTCCACCTTCTGAAACTACCTGTTGAAAGGGCTTGTTTGTTAGCAGTGAATGTGGCATTATGCTGGGGGTTCAGAATATAAAGAAATGAAGAACACAGCCCCTGCTCTATTTAAGCTTATAATTTAGTTTGGATTTTAGTTTGGTGTCTGATAAATAAGCGTTCCATGAATTCAGAGGAGGCAACTTCGACTGCTGTGAAAGCTTTTTAGGTGTGGGTCTTGGATTGGACTTTTATCTTAGGACCTAAAAAAGAGATTTTTTTTTTTAAAAGAAGACTGAATAAAAGTTGTGATATTAAAAAAAAAGAAGGACTTCCTTGGTGGTCCGGTGGTTAAGAATCTGCCTACTAATGCATGGGTTCAGTTGCTGGTCCAAGAAGATTCCACATGCATGGCAACTAAGCCCCGACTGCTGAAGCCTGTGTGCCCAGAACCTGTCTGTGCTCTGTAACAAGAGAAGCCACTGCAACGAGAAGCCTGCTGGCCACAACTAGAGAAAGCCCACAGGCAGCAGTGAAGACCCAGGACAGCCATCAATAAAGAAAGAAAAATAAATGGTGCAAAGGAACTGTAGCACACAAAGGGCCCAATTTTGGAGAGAGTTTGAGCATTATTTTTTTATACAGGATAATCTTTGAGAAAGGAAGTAATATGAAGAATGGATCTTAACCAGGTTTGTCATCTTTGGTATTTAGTTGAACAGAAGACATCTTCACATTTTTTGAATTCTCTCCTCTTTTGGTTCTTGTCTCTTATTTCTCCTGATTTATCAGCTTTGCTGGCAATTCTCTCTCTTCCAGATCCAAACTATCTAAACCTCTTTTTTTTAAAATTGAAGTATAGTTGCTGTATAATATTATGTAAGTTATAATGTGTACAGTTGTATGCAGTAGTGTACCATATAAGGATTGAATCACAGTTTTTTTTGGGTGGGGGCCATGCTGCACAACATGTGGGGGTCTTAGTTCCCTGGCCAGGGAGTGAACTCGCTCCTCTTGCATTGGGAGTGTGGTATAGGACTGCCAGGGAGTCCTACACTTTTTAAAGGTTATACACCACTTATAGTTATTATAAAATATTGGCTATACTCGCTGTGTTATATAATATATCCTTGTAGCTTGTTTTTTACCTAATAGTTTGTACCTCACACGTCTCTACCCCTTTGTATCCTCCTCACCCTCCACAAATGCGGATCACTAGTTTATTCTCTGGATCTGTGAGTCTGTCTAAAGTGCTGTTGTTAACTCTGTATTGTGCTCCTTGTAATCTGGCCGGTAGCCTTTTAGGCTTTTCAATTATAATGCTTTGCAGGTCAAGCCTATATCTTTATCTATAAGCTGTTAATTGTTGATAGGTTTCTAATTGCTAATAGGATGGTGCCTTTTTTTTTTTTTTTAATTTATTTGTCTGTGTTGGATCTTAGTTGTACATACAGGATTTTTGTTGCGGCACATGGGCTTAGTTGTTCCATGGTATGCGGGATCTTAGTTCCCTGACCAGGACTCAAACTCATATCCCTTGCATTGCAAGGTAGTTTCTTAACCGCTGGACCACCAGGAAAGTCCCAGGATGGTGCTTTTTTTTTTTTACATCCCTGTTTCAGTTCAGTTCAGTCACTCAGTTGTGTCCGACTCTTGGCGACCCCATGAATCGCAGCACGCCAGGCCTCCTTGTCCATCACCAACTCCTGGAGTTCACTCAGACTCATGTCCGTTGAGTCCATGATGCCATCCAGCCATCTCATTCTCTGTCATCCCCTTCTCCTCCTGCCCCCAATCCCTCCCAGCATCAGAGTCTTTTCCAAAGAGTCAACTCTTCGCATGAGGTGGCCAAAGTACTGGAGCTTCAGCTTTAGCATCATTCCTTCCAAAGAAATTCCAGGGCTGATCTCCTTCAGAATGGACTGGCTTTGTACTTATTTTACAAGAATCTGTAGCAAGAGCATCTGCTGTAAGTAGTTGTAGCAAATGGGATTTATTAAGAAAGAGGTAAACTTTGAGTAGGGTGGGTGAACAGATTAGACTGAGTTTCTTGGAACAAACCCCACAAGGCATCATAGACTTGCCTGAGAAGGGGCTACTGCCATTACGGGCTGTGTTGTTGAATCAGAAAGCTGATTCATACATGGCAGAAGTTTTAACTTCTTTGGGCAAGAATATCATTACATGTTACTTTTCACTCTCTCTATCTTAAGTGATCTGCTTGGCCACACTTTGGTCTTATGTGAAACCTTTGCTTCAAGGGCATCTGAAAAATGTAGTTTTTAGCTGCCCAGCCTCTGTAAAATAGGACGTCCATGTGAGAATAGATCAAAGTGAGTATTGAATGAGTCTCCATCAGGAAGCTTCCACAAGCCTCTTGTCCTTATCCATCAGAGGGCAGACAGAATGAAAACCACAATCACAGAAAACTAACCAAACTGATCACATGAATCACAGCCTTGTCTAGTTCTATGAAACTATGACCCATGCCATATAGGGCCACCCAAGACAGACAGGTCATGGTGGAGAGTTCTGACAAAACGTGGTCCACTGGTGAAGGGAATGGCAAACTACTTCAGTATTCTTTCCTTGAGAACCCCATGAACAGTATGAAAAGGCAGAAAGATATGACACTGAACGATGAACTCTCCAGGTTGGTAGGTGCCCAGTATGCTGCAGGAGAAGAATGGAGAAATAACTCCAGAAAGAATGAAGAGATGGAGCTAAAACAAAAACAACACCCAGTTGTGGATGTGACTGGTGATGGAAGTAAAGTCCAATGTTGTAAACAACAATATTGGATAGGAAACTGGAATGTTAGGTCCATGAATCAAGGTAAATTGGAAGTGATCAAACAGGAGATGGCAAGAGTGAACATCAACATTTTAGGAATCAGTGAACTAAAATGGACCAGAATGGGTGAATTTAATTCAGATGACCATTATATCTACTACTGCAGGCAAGAATTCCTTAGAAGAAATGGAGTAGCCATCATAGTCAACAGAGTCCAAAATGCAGTACTTGGGTGCAAGCTCAAAAACGACAGAATGATCTCTGTTTCCAAGGCAAACCATTCAGTATCACAGTAATCCAGTCTGTGCCCCAACCACTGATGCTGAAGAAGCTGAAGTTGAATGGTCTGTGATGACCTATAAGACCTTCTAGAACTAACACCAAAAAAAGATGTCCTTTTCATCATAGGGGGCTGAAATGTAAAAGTAGGAAGTCAAGAGATACCTGGAGTAACCTAGGTATATTTGGCCTTGGAGTACACAGTGAAGCAAGGCAAAGGCTAATAGAGATTTGCCAAGAGAATGCACCAGTCATAGCAAACACCCTCTTCCAACAACACAAGAGAAGACTCTACACATGGACATCATCAGATGGCCAACACCGAAATCAGATTGATTATATTCATTGCAGCCAAAGATGAAGAAGCTGTATACAGTTAGCAAAAACAAGAGGAGGAGCTGACTGTGGCTCAGATCATGAACTCCTTATTGCCAAATTCAGACTTAAATTGAAGAAAGTAGGGAAAACCACTAGACCATTCAGGGATGACCTAAATCTAATCCCTTATGATTATACAGTGGAAGTGAGAAATAGATTTAAGGGACTAGATCTGATAGAGTGCTTGATGAACTATAGACGGAGGTTCTTGATATTGTACAGGAGGCAGTGATCAAGACCATCCCCATGGAAAAGAAATGCAAAAAAGCAAAATGGCTGTCTGGGGAGGCCTTACAAATAGCTGTGAAAAGAGAAGCAAAAAGCAAAGGAGAAAAGGAAAGAGACACCCTTTTGAATGCAGAGTTCCTTCTTCAGTGATCAGTGCAAAGAAATAGAGGAAAACAACAGAATAGGAAAGACTAGAAATATCTTCAAGAAAATTAGAAATACCAAGGGAACATTTCATGCAAAGATGGGCTCAATAAAGGACAGAAATGGTATGGACTTCCCTGGTAGCTCAGAGGTTAAAGCATCTGCCTGGAATGCAAGAGACCCGAGTTCAGTCCCTGGGTCGGGAAGATCCCCTGGAGAAGGCAGTGGCAACCCACCCCAATACTCTTGCCTGGAGAATCCCATGGAGGGAGGAGCCTGTACAGTCCATGGGTTGCAAAGAGTCGGACACGACTGAGCGACTTTACTTACTTTCATGGTATGGACCTAACAGAAGCAGAACATATTAAGAAGAGGTGGCAAGAATACACAGAATAACTGTACAAAGAAGATTATCACGACCCAGATAATCACGATGGTGTGATCACTCACCTAGAGCCAGACATCCTGGAATGTGAAGTCAAGTGGGCCTTAGGAAGTATCACTGTGAACAAAGCTAGTGGAGGTGATGGAATTCCAGCTGAGCTATTTCAAATCCTAAAAGATGATGCTGTGAAAGTGCTGCACTGAATATGTCAGCAAATTTGGAAAACTCAGCAGTGGCCACGGGACTGGAAAAGGTCAGTTTTCATTCCAATTCCAAAGAAAGGCAATGCCAAAGAATGCTCAAGACTACTACACAATTGCATTCATCTCACACGCTAGTAAAGTAATGCTCAAAATTCTCCAAGCCAGGCTTCAGCAACATGTGAACCCTGAACTTCGAGATATTCAAGCTGGTTTTAGAAAAGGCAGAGGAACCAGAGATCAAATTGCCAACATCCACTGGATCATCAAAAAAAAAAAAATAATAATGTATATTAAATAATTAATAACATAAAAACTGCCTATCTGAAGCTCTGAAATCACTCTTGGAACTACCATAGGAAATTGATTACCTGGAGTTTCTGAAGATAATTTTGAGTTTGGTATTACTTCGCCGACTAAGGTCCGTCTAGTCAAGGCTATGGTTTTTCCAGTAGTCATGTATGGATGTGAGAGTTGAACTGTAAAGAAGGCTGAGCGCCGAAGAATTGATGCTTTTGAACTGTGGTGTTGGAGAAGACTCTTGAGAGTCCCTTGGACTGCAAGGAGATCCACCCAGTCCATTCTGAAGGAGATCGGCCCTGGGATTTCTTTGGAAGGAATGATGCTGAAGCTGAAGCTCCAGTACTTTGGCCACCTCATGCGAAGAGTTGACTCATTGGAAAAGACTCTGATGCCGAGAGGGATTAGGGGCAGGAGGAGAAGGGGACGCCGAGGATGAGATGGCTGGATGGCGTCACTGACTCCATGGGCGTGGGTCTGAGTGAACTCTGGGAGTTGGTGATGGACAGGGAGGCCTGGCGTGCTGCGATTCATGGGGTCGCAGAGTCGGACATGACTGAGCAACTGAACTGAACTGAAGGAGGTCTCAGTCGACACATTTGGTCTATTGTCCAGGAACCAGGAGAGACAAACTTGTTTCCTAAGTAGGGCAAGAGATTTTATTTCAAGTTCAGCTATCAGAATTATTCTCTGGAGGTTCTTGGTGCTTTCTACTTACCACTTCAGCCCTCGGGGATAAGTTTCTGTGGTTCAGGCTGTCTTCTAGTTGAAGATCTATACATCATCACAGTAGTCTAGCTTATTTGGGATGCTATGAAGACTGTGAAAATGTATCCTGAAAATAGATGCATAGAAAGTCTATAGATTTATACTTTAGGAATCATATCTTTCATTTGACATTTTCTTTGCCCATGTTTTATGAAACGTTTCATGGTTATCTTGATAAAATAGTTAAATACCACCATTTTTAACTTGTGGAGTTTGAAGTCCTATGTAGTTATTCATTTACTTTAATAAAGGGAGCATGTTTTATATGCCAGGCATTATGTACAGTGCATTAGTTAATTTCTGTCACTTTTTCTCTCAGCACAATTTGCAGACCTATATATTCTTGGCAAGTACCAGTCTTNGTCAAGGTGCCACATACTCACCAATAAGTTTTAAAAAGCATTATTAATGGTGTAAGACTTCCTGGGAAGAGCATAGTAGTATTCAAAACTGCTCTGAAATGGCTTCATATAGGGATATGAGACTGGCTCATCTTTTATGGTTATTAGAGCAGGCCTAGTGGGAGCTTTCCCACAAACCTTGCATGGCTTGCATAGCTTGAACTTGCTGCTGGTGCCAAAGGAGAGAGTATTCAGATTGTCTTACAAGATTGCTCAGATGGGGAGCAGAGGCTGAAGAGGAAGTGATGAAGTTTGTAATCAGTCTGTCATCAAATATAAAAAATGGAGTCAGTTTCTTTATTGTAATTCATCTTGTTGTTTGATGATGAAAATATGCCAGGTTTTATTCAATTGAATTTGAACCTAAGATGTTTTGTTGCCCTGTGAGACCAGTAGTCCAATACTGACAAGGGAGATAAAAAGTCCTTTGTGTGTCTTACTTAAGAGTGCCATAGTATTTTAAGAAGTAAGATGAGTGCCCTGGTCACTCTCAATAATATCTAAACTCAGAAAGCATTGAAAAGTATATTGATGAGGTCTTACATGGTGGTTTTTGTGTGGGTAGAAATATATGTGATCTGTAATTATATTTTGTGTATATGTGAGGCAAGAGTTTCTTTATCCCAAAGGCAACAAGCAATACTGGATAAAGAATTGTTGTTGCTGACACTGAATGAACCAGATAGCCAGACTGTTGACAATGGCCAATAAAAACATATAGATGGGACCTGGGGCCAATCCATTGCCAAGATCATTGACCAAAGTTCAGCCAATTGTGATAACCCTTGGGTTTCATTACTAATCACAAATATGCTGGTTAAGGGTTTCCCTGGTGGCTCAGATGGTAAAGAATCTGCCTGTAATGCAGGAGACGTGGGTTGGGAAGATCCCCTGGATAAGAGAATGACTACCCACTCCAGTATTCTGGCCTGGAGAATCCTAAGGACAGAAGAGTCTGGCATGCTGTAGTCTATGGAGTTGCAAAAAGTCAGACATGACTGAGCGACTTTCACTACTCACTATAGTGGTTAAGGGGTAAGAAGAAGCAGCTTTCCAGCAAGCTCTGTCATGTGTGAGGATTTGCTGCCATAATTAAAGAAAAAAACACCATTTGCTATTCACTCCATTCCATGAGTCTCTCCAGACAGAGGGGTGGGAGAAAGAGTGACCACCTATAACATCATGTACCTGACAATGGACTTTAGACAAAGGAGGCCATTCTCCCACAGCCAAGATATATCATAAAACCCAGATTTAGCTCTACCTTGTAAAATCTTATCAAGGAGACCTTCATGGGTACTGTTTTCATGATTAAAAGCATAATGAGCAGCTGGACATGGAACTTCACAGTCTTAAAGCCTATCTGAGATCAGTATACAGCCAGCAAATGATACCCTAATAGTATGTAGTGCAGGAGTCCATGGGCATTTTATGCTTCAGAAGTCTAAGGGAAATTTATTGGCATCACAGTTGATCTGGTTATTCTAGGAGGTATGAGAGGAGATAGTTAAAACTTCTATGGTGAAGAAGTATCTAGGAGGCATTAAAGTGAAAATGAAAGTCACTCAGTCACGTCTGACTCTTTTCAACCCCATAGACTATACAGCCCAGGGAATTCTCCAGGCCAGAATACTGGAGTGGGTAGCCATTCCCTTCTCCAGGGGATCTTCCCAACCAAGGGATCAAACCCAGGTCTCCTGCATTGCAGGTGGATTCTTTATCATCTGAGCAAGGGAAGCCCTGGAGTCATTAAAGAAAGTACCTATTGTACTGTAATTTGGATAGATTCTAGAGCCTTTTCTAGTAAAGTATTCCATTCAAAGTGGGCTGATTTGTAAGTAGTTTTATACATGGATTTAAATAAAATTTATAAATTGAGAAGGTGTTGTCTCCAGAACACAGAAAGGTCTAAAAGATGTCTGGCTCATTGCTGGTACTGAGTGGTTAATATTTGTTTCTTGGTAGTGTCAGTGACAGAGCTACACTTGACTGACCAAATAATGTTTTAAAATTTTAACCAAGATGGTGGTTCCCATGCTATGGGTGGGTCAATGGTCCATCTGCTTTTGGTGAAAAAGCTCCTTTGTGACTTTTTTGTATGTCTTGAATTAGTTTCTCAAATGAATCTCTTTGGAGAAAGGTATCATTGATATGCTATCATAACTGTTCTCCTGGAGAAAGTTGAATGGGGTTAAATTCTTTACTATTAATACATAGATTGTGAGAGATGGCAGGGATATTGAGGTATTCCAAGGGTAGTCATAGAGAAGACAATGGCAACCCACTCCATTATTCTTGCCTAGGAAATCCCATGAACAAAGGAAAGTGGTGGGCTACAGTTCATGGGGACGCAAAGAGTTGAACAGAACTGAGCATCTAAGAAAAACACAACACAAAGGGTAGTCAGGCAAAAATGCATTGTTTCTTTGATCTAAAAGTTAACTGCAGCCAAGAAGCATTTGAAATAGGCACTGAAGAGAAATATTAGCCAAATCTATGACTGCAAAGTGTTTATTACTTTCTGATTGGGTAGAGTCTAGATTTTCAATATTATTTTAAATAAGAGACCTAATGGAGGAGGCTCTTAAATCCACAAGGAGATTCCATTCATTCTTTCCAAGTTTAAAATCAAGCCAAATTATGCAATTAAATGGAGAAATGCTGAAATAAATCTCTCCTTATCAAAATAAAATTTTTATAATGAGTTTCAGTCCTTGAAGGCCTGTTTCAATTTATATTGAACCTATTGACAATTTTAATTGAGTAAGGATAAGGTGAGGAGTTGCAAAGAGTAAGACAAAACCAGAGTTGCAAAAATGGAAGACCCCATTTTTGTCAAGCTGATTGTTAAGTGCCAAGACCTAAACATTTAAATGTATTACTCATTGGGTCAGCATGCCAAGCCTAGTAGGAGATATTTTAAAGTAATCGATGCTATAACTATGAGGTATTTTAGAAAAGGTAATGGCTGCAATTAAGACATACTGAAACCATACTCATAGAAAACTAGACAATCTAATCACACTAGGACCACAGCCTTCTCTAACTCAATGAAACTAAGCCATGCCCATGAGGCCACCCAAGACGGACAGGTGATGGTGGAGAGGTCTGACAGAATGTGGTCCACTGGAGAAGGGAATGGCAAACCACTTCAGTATTCTTGCCTTGAGAACCCCATGAACAGTATGAAAAGGCAAAATGACAGGATACCAAAAGAGGAACTCCCCAGGTCAGTAGGTGCCCAATATGCTAGTAGAGATCAGTGGAGAAATAACTCCACAAAGAATGAAGGGATGGAGCCAAAGCAAAAACAATACCCAGCTGTGGATGTGACTGGTGATAGAAGCAAGGTCCAATGCTGTAAAGAGCAATACTGCATAGGAACCTGGAATGTCAGGTCCATGAATCAAGGCAAATTGGAAGTGCTCAAATAGGAGATGGCAAGAGTGAACGTCAACATTCTATGAGTCAGCGAACTAAAATGGACTGGAATGGGTGAATTTAACTCAGATGACCATTATATCTACTACTGCGGGCAGGAATCCCTCAGAAGAAATGGAGTAGCCATCGTGGTCAACAAAAGAGTCCAAAATCAAGAAACACCTGGAGTAACAGGCAAATTTGGCCTTGGAATACAGAATGAAGCAGGACAAAGACTAATAGAGTTTTGCCAAGAAAATGTACTGGTCATAGCAAACACCCTCTTCCAACAACACAAGACAATGAGAATTGGAGAATTTTGCCACAGGACTGGAAAAGGTCAGTTTTCATTCCGATCCCAAAGAAAAGCAATGCCAAAGAATGCTCAGACTACCGCACAATTGCACTCATCTCACATGCTAGTAAAGTAATGCTCAAAATTCTCCAAGCCAGGCTTCAGCAATATGTGAACCATGAACTTCCAGATGTTCAAGCTGGTTTTAGAGAAGGCAGAGGAACCAGAGATCAAATTGCCAACATCCATTGGATCATGGAAAAAGCAGGAGAGTTCCAGAAAAACATCTATTTCTGCTTTATTGACTATGCCTTTGACTGTTTGGATCACAGTCAACTGTGGAAAATTCTGAAAGAGATGGGAATACCAGACCACCTGACCTGCCTCTTGAGAAATCTGTATGCAGGTCAGGAAGCAACAGTTAGAACTGGACATGGAACAACAGAATGGTTCCAAATAGGAAAAGGTTACAAAGATATGTCTGCTGGTAAAAGGATGAAATTGTTTAATATAGGTTAGTATATGTCTCAATTCTAATGAGATTGGCTCTGCTGCTGCTGCTAAGTCACTTTAGTCATGTCCGACTCTGTGCGACCCCATAGATGGCGGCCCACCAGGCTCCCCTGTCCCTGGGATTCTCCAAGCAAGAACACTGGAGTGGGTTGCCATTTCCTTCTCCAATGCATGAAAGTGAAAAGTGAAAGTGAAGTCACTCAGTCGTGTCCCACTCTTAGCGATCCCATGGACTACAGCCTATCAGGCTCCTCCATCCATGGGATTTTCCAGGCAAGAGTACTGGAGTGGGGTGCCATTGCCTTTTCCGCAGATCATCTCAAATTCTTGGAACACTAACCCAGAATTTCTTTAATTCCATCACTGTCATTCTCATTCATGAAAAAAATCTTTTAGAATATTTAAGTTTGGATACTAATTAGATATAATTTTAAGTCGTTTTTGAGCAGAGTGGGATTTTTCAAAGATTTCTATATATCAGTCTCCTTTTCCTCTCCCACCACATTATTGTAAACTTGAATAATTCTGTTTTCATATCATCTTCTTTGATCCAAAGCAGTCATTTAATTGCAGAGGAAAAGCACAAAACAAAATACCCCAAACTGAAGCTTCCACAAATGTTAAGGGATCAGCAGAGTTCCTGTACTTCAAAGTCGTAAGGATGAGATGGGGGTTTGATTGAAATGAAATATTTATTAGTTTTCTATGTTCTGTTCAATTAGGCTGTTTTTTCTTTTGACCTTTAATAGGTTTCAAATACTGGGTCAGCCAAAATGTTAATTTTGATTTTTCTATAAGATGTTACAGAAGAACCCAAATGAACTTATTGGCCTTTTGCTTTAAGAATAATTTATTATTTATAATAAGTAATTTAGAAAAGATTTGCAGCATTAAACTTGCCTTAGGCAGCTTTTGGGAATGCCCACAGATGTGAAATTTATCTTTGTTTTGCCTTTTGCAATACTTTGGGTAAGTGCTAAACTTTTGCATCATTCTCATCAAGTTTACCAGATAAATTTAAAAGTATGGCCTCAGAAAATTTGGAAAACTCAGCAGTGGCCACAGGACTGAAAAAGTCAGTTTTTATTCCAATCCCAAAAAAAGGTAATGCCAAAGAATGTTCAAACTACTGAACAGTTGCACTCATTTCACATGCAAGCAAAGTAACGCTCAAAATCCTTCAAGCTAAGCTTAATAGTACGTGAACTGAGAACTTCCAGATGTACCAGAATTTAGGAAAGGCAGAGGAACCAGAGATCAAATTGCCAATCCTTGTTGACTCATAGAAAAGTCAAGGAGATTCCAGAAAAACATCTACTTGTGCTTCATTGACTATGCTGAAGCCTTTGTGTGGATCACAGCAAACTGGAAAATTCTTAGAGATGGGAATACCAGACCACCTTACCTGTCTTCTGAGAAACCTATATGTAGGATAAGAAGTAACAGTTAAAACTGGACATAGAACAACTGGATCAGTCCAGGACTAGAAAAGGAGTACGTCAAGGCTGTATATATCACCCTCCTTTTTTAACTTATATGCAGAGTGCATCATGCGAAATGCCAGCTGGATGGCTCACAAGCTGGAATCAAGATTGCAGGGAGAAATATCAACAACCTCATATATGCAGATGACACCACACTATGGCAGAAAGCAAAGAAGAACTAAAGAGCCTGTTGATGAAAGGGAAAGAGGAAAGTGAAAAAGTTGACTTAAAACTCAGCATTCAAAAAACTAAGATCATGGCAACCAGTCCCATCACTTCATGGCAAATAAAAGGGGAAACAGTGGAAAGAGTAAGAAACTGTATTTTCTTGGGCTCCAAAATCACTGCAGATGGTGACTGCAACCATGAAATTAAAAGATGCTTGCTCCTTGGAAGAAAAGTTATGACCAACCTAGGCAGCATATTCAAAAGCAGAGACATTCCTTTGCTGACAAAGGTCCGTCTAGTCAAAGCTATGGTTTTTCCAGCAGTCATGCATGGATGTTGAGAGTTGGACTGTAAAGAAGGCTGAGCGCCAAAGAATGATGCTTTTGAACTGTGGTGTTGGAGAAGACTCTTGAGAGTCCCTTGGACTGCAAGGAGATCAAATCAGTCAATCCTAAAGGATATCAGTTCTGAATACTCATTGGAAGGACTTATGCTGAAACTGAAATTCCAATACTTTGGCCACTTGATGGGAAGAACTGACTCTTTGGAAAAGACCCTGATGGTGGGAAAGATTAAAGGCAGGAGGAGAAGGGGATGACAGAGGATGAGATGGTTGGATGGCATCACCAACTGGATGAACATGAGTTTGAGCAAGCTCCAGGAGTTAGTGATGGACAGGGAAGCCTGGTGTGCTGCAGTCTGTGGGGTCACAAAGAGTCAGACATGACTGAGTAACTGAACTGAACTGAATGGTAGAAAGTGAAGAGGAACTAAAGAATCTCTTGATGAGGGTGAAAGAGGAGAGTGAAAAGTTGGCTTACAACTCAACATTCAGAAAACTAAGATCGTGGCATCCAGTCCCATCACTTTATGGCAAATATATGGGGTAACAGTGGAAACAGTGACGGATTTTATTTTCTTGGGCTCCAAAATCCTGCAGATGGTGGCTGCAGTCATGAAATGAAAAGACGCTTGCTCCTCGGAAGAAAAGCTATGACAAACCTAGACAGTGTATTAAAAAGTAGAAACATCACTTTGCTGACAAAGGTCCGTCTAGTCAAAGCTATGGTTTTTGAAGTAGTCATGTGTGGATGTGAGAGTTGGACCGGAAAGAAGGCTGAGCACTGAAGAATTGATGCTTTTGAACTGTGGTGTTGGAGAAAACTCTTGAGAGTCCCTTGGACTGCAGGGAGATCCATCCAGTCCATCCTAAAGGAAATCAGTCCTGAATATTCATTAGAAGGACTGATGCTGAAGCTGAAGCTCCAGTACTTTGGGCACCTGATGCAAAGAGCTAACTCAGTGGAAAAATCCCTGATGCTGAGAAAGATCGAGGGCAGGAAGAGAAGGGGGCGACAGAGGATGAGATGGTTGGATTTCATCACCAATTCAATGGACATCAGTTTGAGCAAAGTCTGGGAGATAGTGAAGGACAGGGAAGGCTGGAGTGCTGCAGTCCACAGGGTCTCAAAGCATTGGACATGACTTAGCGATTCAGTAACAGCAGCCTTAATAATAAATGATTTTGCCCAAAGTCACTGTAAATAGCCTATAATTTATGTGGTAACATATTTTTTATTTATTTTCTTTTTTGACCATGCACTGTGGCATGTGGAATCTTAGTTTCCTGACCTGAACCACTGGAAGTCTCCAACATATTTTTAATTTATTTATTTTTGGCCGTGCTGGATCTTCTTTCCTGCGTGAAATTTCCTCTAGTTGCAGCAAGCGGGGGCTACTGGCTAGTTGCGGTGCGCAGTCATTGAGGTGACTGGTCTTGTTGTGCAGCACAGGCTCTAGGCACAGGGCTTCAGTAGTTGCGGTTCCTGGCCTCTAGCAGGCTCAATAGTTGTGTTGCATGGGCTCAGTTGCTTTGCAGCGTGTGAGATCCCCCCCATCAGAGGTTGAATTTGTCTCCCCAAAACTGACAGATGGACTCCCCACCACTGAGCCACCGGGAAGGCCCTCCAGCCTATTTTTATTTTAATCATTTTTCTAGGTTTGGAGCTCTCTGTAAACCTGGTTTTCAAAATGCATATTTTAAAAAGATTTATTAAAATTTAAAATTTTATCTACCTTGCAATTTTGGGCAGAAATTTTTGTAAATGGTTCCTTTTCTTAGAGCAAAATAGGGCAGTAGATACTATACCTTCTGAGAAGCTGCCCAGGAAGAATTTAAACTCTTGTGGGGTTCTTTTAAAAACAGCATATCTGAGAAGACACTTCTCTTTCAGTTTGGTTTGAGCAATAGATTTCTCTTGTACTAGCTGTTGACCTAATGTATAAGTTCTAATTAATGCATTAAAATTATATCTAAAAACATCTTTCGTAAATATGAGTCTTAAATGCAAGCTATTAAAATTGTTGTATAAAAGTTTTCACTGAGTCAATTTGGTAGTGAAATTTCTCCTAAGACTTGAATTTTGTCCCTCATTTTTCTGTTTTACTACTAATAGTACTATGTCTGTGTATAAGGTTATGTTCATGTAATTATAGTCCTATCATTGTTTAAGCTCTTTCTTTGTCCTTTTCTGATTTTTGCCTTAAAGGCAGTTAACAGAGCATTAACTAACGTAATTAATTTAGACTGAATACAATTGATTAAAATATTGACATGCCACAGTGACGAATAAAGTGCATTTTAAACCTGTGTAGTCTAGTAGTAAAGAATCACTAGTTGTTTTATCAAATAAACTTTACATTCTTGCTGAAAGGCCTACTTAAATATGTGTTCATGTATATAATGCATAGTCCTCCTCTTCCTAGTTGTTTTAAAAGCAATTCATTTATTCTCTGAAAGTAAGCCATACAATTATGCAATTACTAAACTTCCAGAAACAATTGCTTAGGGATTTCCCTGGTGGTCCAGTGGTTAAGAACTTGCCTACCAATGTAGGGGACTAGGGTTCGATCTCTGGTCAGGGAACTAAGTTCCCACATGCCATGGGACAACTAAGTCCATGTGCAGAAACTGCTGACCTGTGTGCTACAGCTAGAGAAGCCTGACTGAAATAATTGCTTCATGTTTTAAACTTCATTATAATTAGGAAAACAGAGCCAGGAAACCCAGTGGGAGAATAATTTGTTTCCTGAGGAATAGAGCAGTAGGATAACTGCAACAAGCAAAGCGTTAGGTTTCACTGTTACTTGCTGTCTTGGTTCAGTTTTCACTTTCATCGCTGCTAAGTCACTTCGGTCGTGTCTGATTCTGTGTGACCCCAAGGACTGCAGCCCACCAGGCTCCTCCGTCCATGGGGTTTTTCCAGGCAAGAGTAGTGGAGTGGGGTGCCATTGCCTTCTCTTCACTTTCATTAAATGTTTATATAACACCTGATTTTATTTAGAGTTATTCAGTTCAGTTGCTCAGTCGTGTCCAACTCTTTGCCACCCCATGAATCACAGCACGCTAGGCCTCCCTGTCCATCACTAACTGCCGGAGTTCACTCAGACTCACGTCCATCGAGTCCGTGATGCCATCCAGCCATCTCATCCTCGGTCGTCCCCTTCTCCTCCTGCCCCCAATCCCTCCCAGCATCAGAGTCTTTTCCAATGAGTCAACTCTTCGCATGAGGTGGCCAAAGTGCTGGGGTTTCAGCTTTAGCATCATTCCTTCCAAAGAAATCCCAGGGTTCATCTCCTTCAGAATGGACTGGTTGGATCTCCTTGCTGTCTAAGGGACTCTCAGGAGTCTTCTCCAACACCACAGTTCAAGAGCATCAATTCTTCAGTGCTCAGCTTTCTTCACAGTCCAACTCTCACATCCATACATGACCACAGGAAAAACCATAGCCTTGACTAGACAGACCTTTGTTGGTAAAATAATGTCTCTGCTTTTGAATATGCTATCTAGGTTGGTCATAACTTTCCTTCCAAGGAGTAAGCATCTTTTAATTTCATGGCTGCAGTCACCGTCTGCAGTGATTTTGAATTATTAGTGTGTATATGTAAAGGTTTCCACGCTTATATGTATGTTTGTAAAGTTGGCTGTTCTGGGTCTCTGTGATGCGCAGGCTTTTTCTCTAGTTGCGATGAGTGGGGGCTGCTCTCTGGTTGCGGTGTATGGGCTGCTCAGCTCTGGTTGCAGAGCACAGGCTCTAGTCACACTGGCTTCACTAGCTGCGGCAAGTGGACTCAGTAGTTGCAATCCCGGGACTCTAGAGCACAGGCTCAGTAGTTGTGGTGCATGGGCTTAGTTGCTTCATGGCATGTGGAATCTTCCCAGATCAGGGTTCAAACCCATATCTCCTGCATTGACAGGCAGATTCTTTGCCATTGAGCCACCAGGGAAACCCCTGTGCTTATATTTTAAGTTTATATATTATACAGGGAAATAATAAGCATCTTTGTGCTTAAAAACAGGCTGTGTTTAGGTCTTAATAAATGAAATCTTTCTTGACTAGTGCTTTTCAAATAGTAAAAATTTTTGTGTGTGTAAAGAAGGAAGGGAATTTAGCATCGGCATTAGGATCATTTTTTCCCATATCCTATTAGCTAATTCCAAGATTGTTTAATGTGGTATCCACCCATTTCATTTGGCTGCAACCTTTGCTTTTATGAAAGTAAGACCGATTGTTCTGAATTGCTCTGTATATGTGCTTTGGCACAGCATGAAGGTACCCTTAATAACATTGCTATTGTCTTTAAAACAGTTTGCAGTTATGAGTACAAATAAGAGGGTGTGACAGGAGGGCATGACAGATAATGATTCTTTTTTCCGTCCTTAGTTTAACAAATCTGCTTTAGACTGTGATCCTTTTGTGTTCCCAGGGCTACCTGCTGTATTTTCTGTGTATTGTTCCTAGTCAACTAAAATGTCTGCATGTAGCTTTGACGTATTTACAGTCGGCCACTGAATTCTTTTTGTGGAGGCAGGCAAGACAGAATATGTGGGGAGAACTTGAGTAGCCTTGCCTTTACTGGCGTTTTTTACCCCTACTTGCATACTTAAATATGTGCTTAAATTATTTTGTGTGACTATTGTTTTTCAAATGTTTGTTTGCTTTTGTCTGTTTTAGAAGTTTGGGATGGCCTTTAGTTTTAATTCCCTTCCTTTTTCAGTGCACAGTCATACTGTCTTTAATATGTAGTTAATTTTTTTGGCAAGGAGTTTTGATGGGAAAAAAATTGCTGGCTATTTGATTGGCTTTGTTTTAGATTACTGAGATGCTGCACTGAAGTAAGGATATTACTTGTACTATACTTTATCCTATTTTAAATAATCTTATCAAGTAATATGGAAGAGAATGTGAATATCCATGATGCAGAAATCAGAAAAGTTTCCTTACTGTGTTATAAGGTTATCTTTGAATCTTATATTCTTCATGGACTGACATTTAATTATGGTAGTCTTATATGTATGGTTGTTAGCATTTATTCTTACTACTAATTGAGAATTGGAGGATCAGAGAAGCATTTCGCATAGAATTACAGGCACATAGCTTGTAGTAGTCTTACTCCAAAGCCAGTACTTTTCGTTCTAAACATATTTTATGCTTGAAGTGTCTTAGTTTTAGGGTCAGTTTGTCCTTTGGGAGATCTATTTGATAGCATATCTAATGTAGTAAATAAATTAGAATTTAAGAATATTTAAGGTATACTAAGGAATAAGAGATCTCTAGTCTTTCCCATTCTATTGTTTTCCTCTAGTTCTTTGCATTGATTGCTGAGGAAGGCTTTCTTATCACTTCTTGCTATTCTTTGGAACTCTGCATTCAGATGCTTATATCTTTCCTTTTCTCCTTTGCTTTTTGCCTCTCTTCTTTTCACAGCTATTTGTAAGGCCTCGCCAGACAGCCATTTTGCATTTCTTTTCCATGGGGATGGTCTTGATCCCTGTCTCCTGTACAATGTCACAGAATGGGAAAGACTAGAGATCTCTTCAAGAAAATTAGAGATACCAAGGGAACATTTCATGCAAAGATGGGCTCGATAAAGGACAGAAATGGTAAGGACCTAACAGAAGCAG
>SJXQ01003793.1:0-205613 GCA_006408695.1 Aepyceros melampus | reverse complement strand
CCCATCTTTGCATGAAATGTTCCCTTGGTATCTCTAATTTTCTTGAAGAGATCTCTAGTCTTTCCCATTCTGTTCTTTTCCTCTATTTCTTTGCATTGATTGCTGAAGAAGGCTTTCTTATCTCTTCTTGCTATTCTTTGGAACTCTGCATCCAGATGCTTATATCTTTCCTTTTCTCCTTTGCTTTTCGCCTCTCTTCTTTACACAGCTATTTGTAAGGCCTCCCCAGACAGCCATTTTGCCTTTTTGCATTTCTTTTCCATGGGGATGGTCTTGATCCCTGTCTCCTGTACAATGTCATGAACCTCTGTCCATAGTTCATCAGGCACTCTATCTATCAGATCTAGACCCTTAAATCTATTTCTCACTTTCACTGTATAATCATAAGAGATTTGATTTAGGTGATACCTAAATGGTCTAGTGGTTTTCCCTACGTTCTTCACTTTAAGTCTGAATTTGGCAATCAGGAGTTCATGATCTGAGCCACAGTCAGCTCCCGGTCTTGTTTTTGTTGCCTGTATAGAGCTTCTTCATCTTTGGCTACAAAGAATATAATCAATCTGATTTCAGTGTTAACCATCTGGTGATGTCCATGTGTAGAGTCTCCTTTTGTGTTGTTGGAAGAGGGTGTTTGCTATGACCAGTGCATTTTCTTGGCAAAATTCTATTAGTCTTTGCCCTGCTTCATTCCGCATTCCAAGACCAAATTTGTCTGTTACTCCAGGTGTTTTTTGACTTCCTACTTTTGCATTCCAGTCCCCTATAATGAAAAGGACATCTTTTTTGGGTGTTAGTTCTAAAAGGTCTTGTAGGTCTTCATAGAACTGTTCAACTTCAGCTTCTTCAGCGTTACTGGTTGGGGCATAGGCTTGGATTACTATGATATTGAATGGTTTGCCTTGGAAACGAACAGAGATCATTCTGTCGTTTTTGCGATTGCATCCAAGTACTGCATTTCGGACTCTTTTGTTGACCATGATGGCTACTCCGTTTCTTCTGAGGGATTCCTTCCTGCAGTGGTAGATATAATGGTCATCTGAGTTAAATTCACCCATTCCAGTCCATTTTAGTTCGCTGATTCCTAGAATGTCGATGTTCACTCTTGCCATCTCTTGTTTGACCACTTCCAATTTGCCTTGATTCATGGACCTGACATCCAGGTTCCCATGCAATATTGCTCTTTACAGCATCGGACCTTGCTTCTATCACCACTCACATCCACAGCTGGGTATTTTTGTTTTTGCCTCGGCTCCATCCCTTCATTCTTTCTGGAGTTATTTCTCCACTCATCTCCAGTAGCATATTGGGCACCTACTGACCTGAAGAGTTCCTCTTTCAGTATCTTATCATTTTGCCTTTTCACACTGTTCATGGGGTTCTCAAGGCAAGAATACTGAAGTGGTTTGCCATTCCCTTCTCCAGGGAACCACATTCTGTCAGATCTCTCCACCATGACCCGCCCATCTTGGGTTGCCCCACGGGCATGGCTTGGTTTCATTGAGTTAGACAAGGGTGTGGTCCTAGTCTGATTAGATTGACTAGTTTTCTGTGAGTATGGTTTCAGTGTGTCTGCCCTCTGATGCCCTCTTGCAACACCTACAGTCTTACTTGGGTTTCTCTTACCTTGGACAAGGGGTATCTCCTCACCGCTGTCCCTCCTGACCTTGAACGTGGAATAGCTCCTCTAGGCCCTCCTGTGCCCACGCAGCCACGTCTCCTTGGATGTGGGGTTGCTCCTCCCAGCTGCCACCCCTGGCTTCGGACATAGGGTAGCTCCTCTGGGCTGCTCCTGCGCTGTTGCAGCCTGGCATTCTCGGCCACCACCCCTGACCTTGGACGTAGCATAGCTCCTCTCGGCCGTGCTAAGTGAGCTGGTCGCAGCCGCCTGTGCTAAGTGCTATTATTATTATTTCATAAATGACCCTTTCCTGACAGACAAATGTTCTCACACAGTCTGAAACTGGGTGTATAGCACAGTGGTTGAGAGCGCAGTCTACTGTCAGACTCGATGGGTTTGAAGCTTAGCTTGACTATTAACAATGTGATTTTAAGTACATTATTTGACTTTTCTATACCTCATATTCTTTGCCTATACAATTGGAATAACAGTAGAAATTCACTCAGAAAGTTGCTGGGAATTGAATAAAATAATCTATATAAAATACTCAATAATGTTGGAAAATCACAACATGAATCAACCGAAACCTCAATTAAATAGAGTGAGGAGATCAGAGACGGGAACTCACATATCCTGCAGTGATAGTAGAGCCCAACAGGAAGAAGAATGACTCCTCTTCTTACCTGAGAATAGATCAGCCAATGAGAGACTGTCCCAACTCAGCCAATGAAAAATTACACACTCTTTGTTTACTATAGCCTCCCAACTTCCTTCCCCACTCTATAAAAAGAGTTCTCCTCTTCATTTTTGCTGGGGACTTGCTTATGGCTTGCCACGATTGCAGAGCCTGGATTGCAATTCTTTGCTGATCCTAAGTAAACCTTGCCTTTTTTTTTTTTGTTTTTTTTTTCTCTGGAGAAGTAATTGGTACTCTAATTGTTTTTGGTCAAGAATGTGTAGTTGCACATAGTAAATTTTCAATAAATGTCATTGTTAATTTTTTTTTAACCTAAAAAGATCTTTCCACAAAATATAGTGAAGAGACTGAGAGTAGGCTTCCCTGATGGCTCAACAGTAAAGATCCAGTGTGCAACACAGGAGATGTGGGTTCAGTGCCTGGGTCTGGAAGATCTGCTGGAGGAGGAAACCCACTACAGTATTATTGCCTGAACTATCCCATGGACAGAGGGCTACTATTCAAAGGGTTGCAAAGAGTTGGACACAGCTGAACACATGAGCACATTGTTTTTATTGACCTCAAAAAGATCTTTCCACAGAATACAGTAAAGGAATTGGGGGTAATTTTGACAAAGAAAAATAGAAAAAATATTGTTCATGTAAAGCATTACAAGTGTGTATTTCATATGATAAGAGATAACTACACAGACTTTAAATCCAACCATAATTTTTAAGACTGTTTCTTATTATTTTTTAATTTATTTGATTTTTGGCTGTGCTGGGTCTTCATTGTTGCAGGATGGCTTGCTTTAGCTGTGGTGAGTTAGGGCTTCTCTCTCGCTGTGTTCAGGCTTCTCACTGTGGTGGCTTCTCTTGTTGAGGAGCACGGGTTCTAGGCGCTTGCCTTCTTTAGTTGTGGTGCGTGGGCCTAGCTGCCTCTCAGCATGTGGAATCCTCCCACACCAGAAACTGAACCCATGTCCCCTGCATTGGCAGGTAGATTCTCAACCACTGGACCACCAGGGTCGTGGTTATATATTTTTAAAAACCATGTTGCTCTTTCTGATAAAAGCAGTTCCTTGAGATAAAGGATTCTCTCATTAAAAAAATAAAATTGCATCTAGCACACAACATAAAATTATTAAGACTTTTTCCCATTAGAGTTATAGACATACTAAAGTAATTCCAGAACCCAAGTCTCAGATACAAAATATAAACTTAGGGAAGTTTAATACTAGAGCAGAATCAACAATATCTTGGGTTTTAGGTTTATTAATGTTTTGTTCCTTCACTGAAGTAGGAGGGTAGAGTCCACAGTGGGTGAGTAACACAGATTTGTAGTCATTCTCCTTTTATAATCTAATATTTGTGAAGGTGCTTTAGAAATTGTCACAAAATGGGGGAGGAAAAATCCCAATATCAATAACCTCAGATATGCAGATGACACCACCCTTATGGCAGAAAGTGAAGAAGATTTAAAGAGCCTCTTGATGAAAGTGAAAGAGGAGAGTGAAAAAGTTGGCTTAAAGCTCAACTTTCAGCAAATTAAGATCATGGCATCCGGTCCCATCATTTCATGGCAAATAGATGGGGAAACAGTGAAACCATGGCTGACTTTATTTTTCTTGGCTCCAAAATCACTGCAGGTGGTGATTGTAGCCATGAAATTAAAAAATGCTTACTCCTTGGAAGGAAAGTTATGACCAACCTAGACAGCATATTGAAAAGCAGATACATTCTTTTGTCAACAAAGGTCCATCTAGTCAAGGCCATGGTTTTTCCAGTGATCATGTATGGACGTGAGAGTTGGACTATAAAGAAAGCTGAGTGCCAAAGAATTGATACTTTTGAACTGTGGTGTTGGAGAAGACTCTTGAGAGTCCCTTGGACTGCAAGGAGATCCAACCAGTCCATCCTAAAGGAGACAGTCCTGGGTGTTCATTGGAAGGACTGATGCTGAAGCTGAAACTTCAATACTTTGGCCACCTGATGAGAAGAGCTGACTCATTTGAAAAGACCCTGATGCTGGGAAAGATTGAGGTCAGGAGAAGGGGACGACAGAGGATGAGGTGGTTGGATGGCATCACTGACTCAATGGACATGGGTTTGGGTGGACTCTGGGAGTTGGTGATGGACAGGGAGGCCTGGCATGCTGCGGTTCATGGGGTTGCAAAGAGTCGGGCACAACTGAGCAACTGAACTGAACTGAATACAAAACAAAAAGGAACGTGACAACCTGGGAAAAATGTTTGCAACACATATAGCAAAAGATACATATTCCCAATAGAGAAAAGAGGCCGCTAAAGCAAGAAGACTATGAGTCCAAAAAAGATGAGGCAATTCAGAAGAGGAGAAATTCAAACTGCCAGAAAATCTGGAAAATATTCAGACTTACTAATAATCAAAGAAAAACAAATTAAAACAAGTTTTTCATTCTGTTTTCCTTTCAAATTGACAAAGATTAAAAGAATAAAATGGCCAGCATTAAGTGTGGTGATACAGGGCAGTCTCATGCAATGTGAGCAGAGTATAGGTTGACACAATTTTTTTCGGAGACAGCTGTCTATATGAATTAAGAACCTCAAAAATCCTCATACTGTTTGTCTTCATAATTAAACTCTGCAATTATACTGGCACAAAGATACATGCATGTGACTACTCACATTGTGGTGTTATATAAAAAAAATTTTTGATGACATAAGTGGAGTATGGTTAAATAAATTTTGATCTATCCATGGACCATTAAAAATCAAATAATCTTTAGAAATAACTTATTTTGCAGGTCTTTCACATTTTGCTGACAGAGAGGTGATGGTACAGAAATATGAGAGAGAGAAGAGCACAGATGCAAGGGGGAAACATCTAAAGAAGAGTGCCCTTTACCCTTACTGCTTCTCAAGCTCTGGGAGTCCCTTGGGCTCTCACAATTCCTTAGGGTAAATATCCAACTGAATTCTAACAATGTCAGAGTCACACACTTAGAGGTTTAGAGCTTAATACATCTCTGTCCTCCAAAGTCACAAACAACAGTGTTAAAATTTCCAACACATCACTAGATGCTTATCTACTTGTTTCTAACTTTTTGGTTGCTTGAATTCTGCCTTCAAAATAAAATAAAAAGTTAGATGAAATCCAAAGCTCAGGAAGCAACAGTAAGAACTGGACATGGAACAACAGACTGGTTCCAAATAAGTAAAGGAGTACGTCAAGGCTGTATATTGTCACCCTGCTTATTTAACTTCTATGCAGAGTACATCGTGAGAAACACTGGGCTGGAAGAAGCACAAGCTGGAATCAAGATTGTTGGGAGAAATATCAATAACCTCAGATATGCAGATGACACCACCCTTATGGCAGAAAGTGAAGAGGAACTAAAAAGCCTCTTGATGAAAGTGAAAGAGAAGAGTGAAAAAGTTGGCTTAAAGTTCAACGATCAGAAAACGAAGATCATGGCTTCTGGTCCCATCACTTCATGGGAAGTAGATGGGGAAACAGTGGAAATAGTGTCAGACTATTTTGGGGGGCTCCAAAATCACTGCAGATGGTGACTGCAGCCATGAAATTAAAAGACGCTTACTCCTTGGAAGGAAAGTTATGACCAACCTAGATAGCATATTGAAAAGCAGAGACATTACTTTGCCAATAAAGGTGCGTCTAGTCAAGGCTATGGTTTTTCCAGTGGTCATGTATGGATGTGAGAGTTGGACTGTGAAGAAAGCTGAGTGCCGAAGAATTGATGCTTTTGAACTGTGGTGTTGGAGAAGACTCTTGAGAGTCCCTTGGACTGCAAGGAGATCCAACCAGTCCATTCTAAAGGAGATCAGTTCTGGGTGTTCACTGAAAGGACTGATGCTGAAGCTGAAACTCCAATACTTTGGCCACCTCATGTGAAGAGTTGACTCATTAGAAAAGACTCTGATGCTGGAAGGGATTGGGGGCAGGAGGAGAAGGAGTCAACAGAGGACGAGAGGCTAGATGGCATCACTGACTCGATGGACATGAGTTTGAGTGAACTCTGGGAGTTGGTGATGGCAGGGGGGCCTGGCGTGCTGCAATTCATGGGGTTGCAAAGAGTCAGACATGGCTGAGCGACTGAACTGAACTGAACTGATAAAGAGATTATCCTATTAATTTATTGACAACTGTATTTTTCAAATTAATGATTTTACTTTTAAAAATCCATTTGTTCTTTTTCCATTTTATAATTTTGTTATTTGTAGATATTATACCTTCATTTCTCTCTCTAAAGACACTATGGGATTGGGGGCAGGAGGAGAAGGAGTCAACAGAGGATGAGATGGCTGGATGACATCACCAACTCGATGGACATGAGTTTGAGTGAACTCTGGGAGTTAGTGATGGAGAGGGAGGCCTGGTGTGCTGCAATTCAGGGGGTTGCAAAGAGTCAGACACAACTGAGCAACTGAACTGAACTGAAAATCCAAAGTGAGCACAACCCATATTTACTTATTTCTAAGGCAGTATCAGGAGAAGGCAATGGCACCCCACTCCAGTATTCTTGCCTGGAAAATCCATGGATGGAGGAGCCTGGGGGTCCTTGGGGTCACTAAGAGTCGGACACGACTGAGCAACACTTTCACTTTTTTACTTGCATGCATTGGAGAAGAAAATGGCAACCAGTGTTCTTGACTGGAGAATCCCAGGGTCGGGGAAGCCTGATAGGCTGCCATCTATGGGGTCGCAGAGTCGGAAACGACTGAAGTGACTTAGCAGCAGCAGCAGCAAGGCACTATCGGATAAGGTAATGGAACCCACACCAGTATTCTTCTCTGGGAAATCCCAAGGACAGAGGAGCCTGATGGGCTATAGTCCATGAGGTCACAAGAATCAGACACAACTTAGTGACTAAACCAACCAACCAATCAAGGCACTATCATTTTATGTTGGATTACTGTCAAGAAACTGCAGCCTAATTCTTAAGTTTTAGTGGTTGATGGTGTTTAAAATGCAAGTATTTAGTGATGTATTTTATGTGGCAAGTTTCTGTAATAAAACATTTCAATGGACGAATTATGACAGTCAGAAAAAAGAAAGATAGTTCAACCCTTTTCACCCTTGTTATTGAATCTTGGAGAATTTGACTCAGGGGATACTTGGAACTTGTTGATTATTGTTCTGCTAACCCTTTAAGCAGTTAGTAACTGTAGGCAAAATTATCAAAAGTATTTATAAAAATTAGATGAAAATATGAGAACGATTGAGGACAATAAAAGATTCCGGAAATATCTGAGAGCATATAATAATTTTCTTATGATTTTCTAAATCAGAGATGACACACTGGATCCAGCAGATGGATTGTAGGCCAGTTATAATGAGACAGTCCAAGGTGGTGCTGTGGTAAAGAATCTGCCTGCCAAGGCAGAAGACGCAAGTGATCCAGGTTCAATCCCTGGGTCGGGAAGATCCCTTGGAATGTGAAATGACAATCTACTCCAGTAGTCTTGCTGGAAAATTCCATGGACAGAGGAGCTTGGCAGGCTACAGTTCATGGAGTTGCAAAGGGTTGGACACAACTGAGCACACAGCATGCACTCATGCACATGAGACCCTGATCCCCTCCATCCTCAGAGCAGCCAGGCATGACCTGGGAATAAGGGACCCTGGACTGGTCTCCTGACATCCACCATCTATACAGCACCAGAGAAAGCCAGCTGCAGAGAACATGAAACAGCCCATCATTGACAAAGCACCCATGTAGCTGCTAGGGAAGTCTGTTTTCCAGTGTTCTAGGATAGGATTACCAGCCTAAGTTCATATTGGGTAGAAGAGGGTAGGAAGGAAAGAGGTAGATCTACAAGAAATACTACCACACATGCACAAAACTCACAAATCCGTAGAATTTAGTAAGAACGAAAGAATTAGTAAATGAACTGAAGCAGTGTTGTCCATAGAAAAGGACAGATACTAACAAAAAGTAGTTTCAGTAAAATCAAAATTAAAGAGGAAAAACATAGAAGGGGTTTAACTGCTCTTATAAGGAAATTCATCCAGGAATTAAACTGACAATGATTTTATGCCAATTAAATACTTTCTTGATCAATTTCATCTTCATTGGTAAAGTTATGATTGGAATGTTTGTATTCATGAATGAGACTTAGAATGTCTGAGGGAATCAAAACAGGGTGAAAATGGGAAGTAGAGGCTCCACTGAGCACTTAGTGGCACCTGTGAGAACTTGAACAGGGTTTCCCACCCATCCCTACCAGCATCTCTGCTGGAGACACTGCCTGACCTGTAATCTGGTGTGTCTCAGTCCATTAACTGGTGCAGGCCATAACTCTCATCAATTCCTCTCTTCCTTTGATGGTCCTTACTACTGTTCATAAGATAAGTCTCATATTTGAAGTCATACTCCAGTTTTGACTGTTCTTAGACTCAAGTCCTAAAGTCCCTTAATCCATGATTCCAATTTGTCCATCAACTGGTTGCACCCAATCAGAAGAAAAACAGTTAATTCATATTCACAATATATATTCACAGGACAATCTTTGTTTCCTGATTCCTATCCCCAGCTCACCTGGTGTTCCATAAAGCCTAGGGCTGGGTGGGTAAGAACAAGAAATAGGATAAATGGAAATGGATGGGTGGTGAGAGTACATGATGAAGTGAGCAGGAGGAAAGATTGGTGATATCTGGTGCCACTTTTCTTTTTTAAAGTCAGAAAACAAGAACATGGGAATAAAAGTACTTATTTGTACCTATTCTTTATTCACCATGATTTTTGCCCACTCTTTATTAATGTTCTAAGACAATACATTTTGTTTCACTTGGATTGTCATAATGAAAGGTCTTTTTTTTTTTTTTTAATGGGAACTGAACATGGGGGTTCTGTAACAGTAATCACATCGCTTTAGGTTTAATGAGTCCCATTTTACTGCTTTTGGTAATGCAATGGTAAAGACTCCACCTTCCAATGCAGGAGCTGCAAGAGATGTGGGTTTGATATCTGGGTTGGGAAGATTACCTGGAGAAGGAAATGGCAACTCATTCCAGTATTCTTGTCTGGAAAATTCCATGGACAAGGAGCCTGGCAGGCTACAGTCCATGGAGTCTCAAAGATTTGGACATGGCTGAGCATGCACACACATACAATGTAGAAAAGTAAAACCAGAATTTTATAGGTCTTTAGTTTATCCTTATATTTTGTGCTATTTACTATTTTCTAGACATTTTTTTTTTTTGAACACCAGAACACAGGACAGTGCCTAGCACTTAAAAAGGGGTCAATAGGGAACTCCCTGGTAGTCCAGTGATTAGAACTTCATACTTTCACTGCCAAGGGTCAGGGAACTAAGATCCTGCAAGCTTGTGGCCTGGTAAATAAAAAATAAATAAATAAATAAGGGATTCAATAATCACTTAATAAGTAAATGAATGAATGATGTTTTTACAACTGGACATAATAGACATTCATCATTTCATTTTTGATGAGTATATTGTGGGTTTATATTTACTCACACAGATTGGTAAGCATAGGAAAATAGCTTCAGATTTAGATAAGGACAAACCCCTTTACTTCCTGACATTGTTCCTTCTCTCTTTCTTATTTGGAAGACAGTTTGAAAGTGCTTGTTACAAAACAGTCTTCTTAGTGGAAAGTGACTCAAAATGAAGAAGTCTCAGTTCTAGGTCCCCTTTTTACAAAGTCTTACCCAAGAGGAAGTGAGCATGAGGTAAACTGCATAAACTTAAAGAGCTGTAGAGATGAAACGTAAACCAGGAAGAAACATGCCATCGGTATACTTGACGGGAACACATGTACCATGTGAAGAGACATGACAAAAACAGCCCTCCTTAAATTACTTTTGGCCTTAGTGATCACGTTCATTTTAATTTTGCCAGAATATTTCAAGGCACCAAAAGGTGAGTAATTACTATTTACTTTTCCTTTATTAATTTTTAAAATTATATTGGTTAATGGTTACAGGAAAGGCCTTATTTTTGGCTACGTGCTGTGAGCGCTGAAGTTCTATGTCTGGAAAGCTAATAAAATGAGATTGTAATTTTAGTTGACTTTTACATGGTACAGTAACCTTACTTATAGTACTTAGGTATTGCAACATGCAATAATGAAGTGAAAAAAATGAAAAGAAATACTTAAAATCTGTAGTCTCGGTTTTAAACATTGAATTTACAACAATTTCACCATATGATTTTGCTCTTTGAAAGTTTCCTTCAAAACAGCTTTAAATATGCTTTTACATCCTGGAATTACTTTATAAATAAATTAACATTTACTATGTTAAAAATGCTTGCATTCCTTTCCACTACGACTATTTCACACAAATCACTTACTTTAAAACAAAAAAGTATAAAGATTTTTTTCAAAATATAGTTAAAATAAGATGGTAAAAGTTTAAGTGGCTGTATACCTGTATATATTTGTAATTAGAGAATAATGGGGTAAAATTATCTGTTTGAATTTCAGAAAATTGTAATATTGCTGAAACCTAGAGTAGGAAAAGAAATAGACGTAAATTTAAACTACTTTTATATGTCAGTAAGATTTGAAAATATATTAGCATGATTGTTTGAATGGTAATTGTGCTCCATAACATTTGAAAATATATTAGCATGATTGTTTGAATGGTAATTGTGCTCCCTAGCATTTTATAATAAGAAAAATTAAAAAGAAAATGCTGTATTCTGTCATTAAAAAGTTATCATATGAATTGATTAAAATCAGAGAAAACCTTGTATTTGATGACTTTTTACACTGATTATTGTTGTATATACATATACTAAGTGACTTGATGAATACACTGTTGTTAATTACATTTAGTGACATATTGCAAGGGTTATTTAATATTGCGTATACATGATGTGAAGTAGCAGATAATTTCTTTGCTTAATAAACACTATGAGCATACATTTTGTGAATAATTAAATTTTTCAAATTTCTCTTGGTTTTCTGGCATTATGTTGCTTAGATTAAGCCATCATAGCATATATTTTAATCGATCTATTTGGTAATGACTGGTTAGTGTTTTGTGACAAGTAGCATGTTAAAAATTATCCTTTTGGGGCAGATATCTTGACAAATAATCTACCATCATTGATAACAACTTTATACTCTTGGTTTCCTAATTGTTTACTGTAGCTTTCAATACTACATTTACTGCCTCCTAAAACTTAAAAGAGAAGGAAATGGCAACCCACTCCAGTATTCTTGCTTGGAGAATCTCATGGACTGAGGAGCCTGGTGGGCTGCAGTCCATGGGGTCACAAAGAGTCGGACACGACTGAGTGACTTTACTTACTTACTTACTTACTTAAAACTTAAAATAGCCATGTCTCTTCCCCTGGTCCAAGAGCAATGTCGAACTTTTCTCCAACTCTTTTTGGAGTGATGGATTTATTTGAGAATTTGTTTTGAAGGAACTCTCCTTGGGACCAACAAATAAAACTATTTGAAAACCACCAATTTGTCCTGATATTGTTTTGTGGTAGCAGGAATTTTGTACATAAGTGAAAAGTTGATTAGGCAAAATATTTTACACATATGATAGTATAATAATAATGCTTTATATTTTATAATGGTTTATGGATCACCAGGAGCAAATTTATATAGACTCATTTTATACAGTTCTATATTGATTAAACTAAGGATACATAATTGTTTTGTCTTTTTTTTTGGTGGCAATTTTTAACCACAACAATAGCTCCTTATGAAATGAGTTGACTTGTTAACCAAAGTATCTTGCAAAATAAGCTATTTAGTAAGATTATTTAGATGGTAAGATAAGAGTGTTCTGTTGCTGCTGCTGCTGCTGCTGCTAAATCACTTCAGTCGTGTCTGACTCCTAGCGACCCCATAGACGGCAGCCCACCAGGCTCCCTCGTCCCTGGGATTCTCCAGGCAAGAACACTGGAGTGGGTTGCCATTTCCTTCTCCAATGCATGAAAATGAAAAGTGAAAGTGAAGTTGCTCAGTCGTGTCTGACTCCTAGCGACCCCATAGACTGCAGCCTACCAGGCTCCTCCGTCCATGGGATTTTCCAGGCAAGAGTACTGGAGTGGGGTGCCTCTAGAAGTACTAAAATTAACCTTGAGAGTTTCTCCTGTAGTCTTACTCTCCCTATCAGTTACTTTTGTCTCTTTTTCATTCTTATGTTCTATTCACTTTAATATCTAAGATAAATATTATAAAATGATTTTTCACTTATAAATTATTTACTGATAACACTGTCTTTAGCATGTCAAATGAATTCAAAAGGAATCTTAATGAGGAATAATGTATTCACAAGGTTTAATAGATTTGATTTCAAAATAATAAGCCCTCTGAAGACCTAAGTTAAAAATAGAGCACTCTGTTTGATCGTTTTTCATCAAACGAGTCTCTGAATAATCATTACTCAGAATATTCAATTATTATAATTACACAGTGTAAGTATTTAGTCTAACTTTTTTGGAAGGGGAACTTTTTTAATGGTATTTGGGACTTGTAATAACTCTGCATTCGTATTCACCGGCAAGAGAGCATATTCTAGCTTTCAGTTGATTGGAAACACATCTTACACTAAGACATAGTAGTTACTATAATGGTTTCATACTCTTATTTTGCATTAGATAACAAAGATACAAAAGGGAGTGGATATATTTTTATTCAGAGCTTCTTGAAGTTAAGAAAGCTGGGTTGTTCCAAACAAGAGACATTTTATCAACTCACTATGGGTGGACGTACAGTCTTTAAGAGAAACAGCTCTGGTTGCTGCTGCTGCTGCTGCTGAGTCGCTTCAGTCGTGTCCAACTCTGTGCGACCCCATAGACGGCAGCCCATCAGGCTCCCCCATCCCTGGGATTCTCCAGGCAAGAACACTGGAGTGGGTTGCCATTTCCTTCTCCAGTGCATGAAAGTGAAAAGTGAAAGTGAAGTCGCTCAGTCGTGTCCGACTCTTAGTGACCCCATGGACTGCAGCCCACCAGGCTCCTCTGTCCATGGGATTTTCCAGGCAAGAGTACTGGAGTGGGGTGCCATTGCCTTCTCCGACAGCTCTGGTTAACTCATGTAAATCTCAGTGATCTTTTATTTATTTGTTCTTTCACTTATGAATAGTGTCTAACAGTACTAGGAACCCAAGGCTACAAAAACGAAAAGCAATTCTTCCTTCAGAAAATTTTCAGTCAAGGGGAGGACTGACTGATAAATAATTAAATACAATACTGTAATAATGAAAATAGCAATATAAAAGACACAATGGGAACATGAAAGTTGCTTCCAGTCCTCTCTGGGGGAGGGCGTTTCTTCATTTTTATTCACAAAACAACTGTCAGAGTTCTAATGATCAATTAATATTTCTCCTTAGCTATGTTAGAAGCACTTTCTAAAAGAAGGAATTGTTACTGATTTTCAAATAAAATGTATTCATACTGATATCTCAGAAACTCTTGAGCCAGAAATTATAGAGTTATGGAGTATATTCCAGATTGTGGTGAAGAAGACCAGGAACAGCACAGATGAAAACACCAGAGACCTAATTTTATTTGTTCTTTTGACTTCTTCTCTTACTTTTAGGAGTCAAACTCACATATACTATGTTTATCAGTTTTCATTTCCGTTCCATTTCACATTTTCTGATGGAAATGGCAATATAGTGAGCAGTGAAATTGAAGAAAACAAACGATAGAAGAACTTTAAGTACCTAAAAAGGACAGGATAAACCCTGAAGTAAATAAGCATATATTCATATTACTTATGTCTTTATTATAAAGACCAGTGTAATCAAGGATAATTATAATTATTTTGGAAAATTGTTATCTTAGTCCTTAAAAAATGTCCTTCTTTTCTTTTTTTTATTTTTTAATATAAATTTATTTATTTTAATTGTAGGTTAATTACTTTACAATATTGTATTGGTTTTGCCATACATCAACATGAATCCGCCACAGGTATACACATGTTCCCCATCCTGAACCCCCCTCTCTCCTTCCTCCCTGTACCATCCCTCTGGGTCGTCCCAGTGCACCAGCCCCAAGCATCCAGTATCATGCATCAAACCTGGACTGGCGATTCGTTTCATATATGATATTACACATGTTTCAATGCCATTCTCCCAAATCAAATCATCCCACCCTCTCCCTCTCCCACAGAGTCCAAAAGGCCATTCTATACAACTGTGTCTCTTTTGCTGTCTTGCGTACAGGTTTATCATTACCATCATTCTAAATTCCATATATATGTGTAAGTATACTGTATTGATGTTTTTCTTTCTGGCTTACTTCACTCTGTATAATCGGCTCCAGCGTCATCCACCTCATTAAAACTGATTCAAATGTATTCTTTTTAATAGCTGAGTAATACTCCATTGTGTATATGTACCACAGCTTTCTTATCCATTCATCTGCTGATGGACATCTAGGTTGCTTCCATGTCCTGGCTATTACAAACAGTGCCGCAATGAACATTGGGGTACACGTGTCTCTTTCAATTCTGGTTTCCTCGGTGTGTATGCCCAGCAGTGGGATCGCTGGATCATAAGGCAGTTCTATTTGCAATTTTTTAAGGAATCTCCACACTGTTCTCCATAGTGGCTGTACTAATTTGCATTCCCACCAACAGTGTAAGAGGGTTCCCTTTTCTCCACACCCTCTCCAGCATTTATTGCTTGTTGACTTTTGGATCGCAGCCATTCTGACTGGTGTGAAATGGTACTTCATTGTGGTTTTGATTTGCATTTCTCTGATAATGAGTGATGTTGAGCATCTTTTCATGTGTTTGCTAGCCATTCGTATGTCTTTGGAGAAGTGTCTATTTAGTTCTTTGGCCCATTTTTTGATTGGGTCATTTATTTTTCTGGAATTGAGCTGCATAAGCTGCTTGTATATTTTTGAGATTAGTTGTTTGTCAGTTGTTTCATTTGTTTTTATTTTCTCCCATTCAGAATGTCCTTATTTTCTTATTGGTTCGCTCAATCAGCAATACCCAATCAGGTTTGGAATATACTCATGACCATTAAAAAAAAGGTTAAAAAATACATATTTATGCATACATCAGTTCAGTTCAGTTCAGTCGCTCAGTCGTGTCTGACTTTTTGTGACCCCATGAATCGCAGCATACCAGGCCTCCCTGTCCATCACCAACTCCCGGAATCCACTCAAACCCATGTCCATAGAGTCGGTGATGCCATCCAGCCATCTCATCCTCTGTCGTCCCCTTCTCCTCCTGCCCCCAATCCCTCCCAGCATCAAAGTCTTTTCCAATGAGTCAACTCTTCGCATGAGGTGGCCAAAGTACTGGAGTTTCAGCTTTAGCATCAGTCCTTCCAAAGAAATCCCAGGGACAATCTCCTTCAGAATGGACTGGTTGGATCTTGCAGTCCAAGGGACTCTCAAGAGTCTTCTCCAATACCACAGTTCAAAAGCATCAATTCTTCAGTGCTCAGCTTTCTTCACAGTCCAACTCTCACATCCATACATGACCACAGGAAAAACCATAGCCTTGACTAGACGGACCTTTGTTGGCAAAGTAATGTTTCTGCTTTTGAATATGCTATCTAGGTTGGTCATAACTTTCCTTCCAAGGAGTAAGCATCTTTTAATTTCATGGCTGCAGTCACCATCTGCAGTGATTTTGGAGCCCCCCAAAATAAAGTCTGACACTGTTTCCACTGTTTCCCCATTTACTTCCCAGGAAGTTATGGGACCAGATGCCATGATCTTAAGTTTTTATACAGGTACTATCCCTGGAGGAGGGAATCGCAACCCACTCCAGTATTCTTGCCAAGAGAATCCCATGGACAGAGGAGCCTGGCAGGCTACAGTCCATGGCATCACAAAGAGTCAGACACTACTGAAGTGATTTAGCACAGCACAGCATACAGGTATTATATACCAAATACTTTTACATATAATAAATTATTTTAGCTTATTAAATACTTCAACTCATTAATGGTGAAGTAAAATGGCACCCCACTCCAGTACTCTTGCCTGGAAAATCCCATGAACAGAGGAGCCTGGTAGGCTGCAGTCCATGGGGTCGCTAGGAGTCGGACATGATTGAGCAACTTCATTTTCACTTTTCACTTCTATGCATTGAAGAAGGAAATGGCAACCCACTCCAGTGTTCTTGCTTGGAGAATCCCAGGGATTGGGGAGCCTGGTGGGCTGCCGTCTATGGGGTCGCACAGAGTCGGACATGACTGAAGCGACTTAGCAGCAGCAGCATTGTTCTCAAGAGAGACTGTTTTGAAAATCTTTGGGAAGAAAGAATAAATCTAGATGGATAAATTTACTTTGTTGTAAGATTTTATTTCTTGCTGAATTTTCTGAATCATTATAGTTTTTAAATAGCTACTAATGGACACGGATTCATATATATATATATTGAAGTACATAATGGCAAAAAAAAAAGTAATAATGCCTTTCACTCCTTGGGCAGAACTGGCCTTATTCTCTCATAGGCTACGTTACAATACCAACAACCCTTGCTTGGGAAGCTTTCTAACTACTTGTCTCATTCATTTGCCTTTGTAGATAAATGTTCTCTCTGAATATCTTGTATCTGCCACATTAAAAGGCGTTCAATGAGTATTTGTGACTAAGTGAAATTTCTGAGTCATATTATAAAGGAAATAAAAAATATTATAAAGAAAATTAAAATGCTTTCTGAAAGGAAGCATTTCTCATCAGGCCCTCACAACCATCTCTTGATTTAGGTAGGCCAGGCATTATTATCCTCATCTTAATTTTTGGGGGGCCACACTGCACAGCGGTAAAGAATCTGCCTACAATGCAGGAGACCTGGGTTCAATCCCTGGGTTGGGAAGATCCCCTGGAGAAGGGAAAGGCTACCCACTCCAGTAGTCTGGCCTGGAGAATTCCAGGGACTGTACAGTCTATGGGGTTGCAAAGAGTCAGACATGACTGAGTGACTTTCACTTTCACTTTCACACAGCTTATGGGATCTTAGTTCCCTGACCAGGGATAAAAGCTGAACCACCTGCAGTGGAAGCACAGAGTCCTAACCACCATCAGGAGACCCCTTCATCTTACATTTTTGACACATAAAATTTCACCACAAACCTTGAACTTTTAGGCTGCGTAGCCTCTGAAATTTATTTCACAGAATCTTTTACTTAAAAGATATGCATCTCTTTACCTTGAATCATTTTTCTGCTATTGTTCCCCCAATGGAGAATTCCGTAGTACGGGATATGATAAAAATGCCAGGTATTTAGAAGAAAGTTTATAGTTTTAAATTCTTTGATATAAGAAAAGTGAGATAAACCCAAGGTAAGTAGAAGGCAGGAAATAATAAAGACAAAAGCAAAAGTCAATGAAATTGACTTGATATGATATGAAAGAAAGGATCAATAAAGTCAAAAGTTGGTTCTTTAGAAAGCCTAATAAATGGAAACACCTCTGGAATGACTGATGTTTCAGTTTCTTATGGGTTCTGTACAAAAAAAACCCACAAACAGTAGCATCAAACAGCACAAATATATTATCTAGAGTTCTCTAAGTAGAAATCCAGCAGAGGTCTAACTGGGCTAAAATAAAAATGTTAGTAGGGCTACATTCTTCTCAGAGGCTCTAAGAAAGAATACCTTTATTTTCTTGTCTTTTCTACCTCCTAGAAGCTTCCTGCTTTCCTTTGCTTGTGGCTTCTTCCCACCTTCAAAGCCAGTGATGGCCTGTTGAGTTTTTCTCGCATCTGAATCACATGTATGATTACATTATTCCTACCCATATAATCCAGGATAACTTCTCTATTTTAAGAGGAGTTCATTAGCAACTTGAATTCCATCTTTCAACTCAATTCTTCTTTGCCATGTCATGTAACATACTCACAGGTTCTGGGAATAAGGATGTGGATATCTTAGGGAGGCCATTATTCTGCCTGCTAAAACTGAATAATCAGAAAAGAAAAGGCACAATAACTAACCTAGGAATGAAAAAGAGACACAGAAATTAAAACTATAAAGAGATTATTATGAATAGCTGTAAGTCAATAAATTTAAAACATAAAGACACATTTCTAGAAAAATATAACTTATCAGAACTCACTTGGGAAGAAATGGAAAATCCAAGAATTGTAGAATAATTAAGAAAATTGACCAATGGTTTAATTTCCTGAAAAATCACATGGTTCAGATGTTTTTATATGTAAGTTCTGCCAAACTTTCAAGAAATAAATTGAATAGATAAATGCAATTTGTTAAAAACCATTTCAAAAATATAAAAAGGGAAACGTTTTCCAATTTATGAAAATTATTTTTTAATTTTTATTTATTTATGGCTGTCTTGGGACATTGTTGCTGCATGCAGGCTTTCTCTAGTTGCAGCGAGTAGGGGCTACTCTCCAGTTGCAGTGTGCGGGCTTATCATTGTGGTGGCGTCTCTTGTCATGGAGATAGGCTCTAGCACAGGGGGCTTCAGTAGTTGGTGTTCCCAGGCTCTAGAGCACAGGTTCAGTAGTTGTGGCGCATGGGCTTAGTTGTGCCATGGCATGTGGGATCCTCCTGGACAAGGGATGGAACCCACGTCTCCTGCACCAATAGGTGGATTCTTTGCCACTGAGCCACCAGGGAAGCTCTCTAGTTTGTCTGTTTGTTTGTTTATTGTCTGGGCTGGGTCTTTTGTTGCTTGGACTTTCTAGCTGTGGCAAGCAGGGGTTACTCTCTATTTGTGGTGTGCAGGCTTCTCATTGAGGCTGCTTTCTCATTGTGGAGCACGGGCTCTAGGGCACTGAGGATTCTCTGGTTGCAGCACGTGGGTTTGGTAGTTGTGGCTCCTGGCTCCAGAGCACAGGCTTAATAGTGTGGTGTACTGGCTTAGTTGCTCCAAGGCATGTGGGATCATCCTGAATCAGGGATTGAACCTGTGCCTTCTGCATTGGCAGATGGATTCTTTACCACTGAGCCCCCAGGGAAAGCCCCTCCAATTTATTTTTTAAGGCTTGTGTATCTTAGTATTCAAACCTAACAAAGACAGTACAGAAAAGAAAACTTTACAGCCAAACTCATTTATAAACATAGATTAAAAACCTTTAAACAAAACGTTAAGAATCTGATTGCAGCAATGTATAAAAATGATCAAATTAGATTTATTCCTGGAATGTGAGATTGAGTTAGCGTTAGAAAATCTAATAATGTAATTCACTATATTAACTGATTAAAGAAGAAAGCCTATATAATCATCTCAATGCTTGTTGAAAGAGCACTCAATATATTCAACAGTCTTTATAATTAAAAACTCAGTAAACTAGGAATAGAAAAGAACCTCCTTAAAGTGAAATGGGATATCTAAAAATGATTATAGATCAGTCTCAGTAATGAATAGCATACATAAGTATTCTTCTTAAGATCAGGAGCAAACAAGGATGTCCACTCTCAACACTTCTATTCATCATGGTACTGGAGGTCCTAGTCAGTGCAGTAAGACAAGCAAAAAAATAAAATGTGTAAGGAGTGAAAAGCAAGAAATAAAGTTGTAATTATTTGCAGTAAATTAACATATTTATGGTCTTCCCTAGTGGCTCAGTGGTAAAGAATCCGCCTACCAATGCAGGGCACACGGTTCAGTCCCTGGGTCAGGAAGATCCCTTGGAGAAGGAAATGGCAACCCACTCCCATATTCTTGCTTGGAGAATCCCATGGACAGAGAAGCCTGGAGGGCTAGTCAATGGGGTCACAAAGAGACAGACACAACTTAGCAACTGAGCGCAAGCACGAAGCATATCTATATAGAAAACTCAAAAGATTTATAGGAAAAATTAAAATAAGGAAGTTTACAAAGGGATAAGAAATAAAATTTATATTCAAGAGTCAATTGTACATCCACCTACCGCTAACAAACAGAAAACATATATCTTAAAAAATACTGTTGGCAATAGCACCAAAAATTAAGGTACCTAGGAGGAAATCAGCAAAAGATGTATGGGACCTTGATGGTAAAAATTTGGAAACTTTATTAGAAGATATCAAAGAAGACCTATAAAAGTAGAGAGTAAGAAAGGAAGAAAAGAGTGATAGGAGTAACTCAGTGTCATATCTTTCTTCTCCAATTGATTTTGAGATTTGAGTCAGAATCACAACTGGGTTTTTCACCAAACTTAATAAGCCGATTCTAAAATTTATTGGAAAGAACAAAGGATCAAGAATCACTAAGACATTCCCAAAGAAAATGAACAAGGTTAGGGGATTTTTCCTATGAGATATAAAGACTTCCCTGGTGGCTCGGATGGTAAAGAATCCACCTGCAATGTGGGAGACTTGGATTCCATCCCTGGGTCAGGAAGATCCCCTGGAGAAGGGAATGGCAACCCACTCCCAGTATTCTTGCCTGGAGAATCTCCATGGACAGAGGAGCCTGGTAGGTCCATGGGGTCGCAAAGAGTTGGACACAACTGAAGGGACTCAGCACACATAAAAGCTTTATAAAGCAAAAGTAATTAAGTCCATCAGATGTCTTTCCAAGAGAAGAAAAAATTTGGAACCCGGAAATACAGTCATACATACATACATGGATATTTGATAGATTATAGAGATGTCATTATAGATAGTGGGGAAAAGATAGACTATTTAATAATTGCTAGTATAATTGATTATCACATGTGGAAAAAATTAACTTGGTTTCTTACTTCGTACTGTCTTAATTCCAGATAGATTAAGAATTTACACGTAAAAGGCAGAACTTCAAAACTTTTATATGAAAATGTGGATGAAAATCTTTTTAAAAGAGAAAGATTTCTTAAACAAGATGCAAAGCACAATTTGTAAAGAAAATGATTAATTTAAAACACTCAAATTAAGAGTTTCCTTTAACTAAAAGATCATAAAGAAAATGAAAAAACAAGGTACAAATGATGAGAAGATATCTTGATAAAAATGCAAATAACCTTAAAATTTCAAAGAAAAGTTAAAAAACTCCTAAACATTAATAAGAAAATGCAAATCTATTAGAAAAATATAAAAAGTAGGAACTTTTAAACCATTATAAGATTCTATTTAACATTCACCAAATTGTCAAAACTTTAAAAGCTTTAGCCAAGATATGTGTCAATGAGAACCTTTCTGCAGGTGGGAAGATAAATTGGTACAACTTCTTTGATAATGATTTGGCATTTTGTAGTGAAATCAAAGATGAGCATACTGAATACCTGGCAATTCATTCAGTATGTATGCTAGAGAAACTTCTGTAACTGCGTACTAGGAGATATGTTCATGAATATTCATAGTAGTGTTATTTAAAAATAAACTTGAGATATAATTTACATATGATAAAATGTGCCACTTTTAAGTGTAAAGTTAAGGTTTGACAAATTTTTACAGCAGTGTAACTACCACCAAAATCAAGATATAAACCTTACCAGCATCTCCAAGATGTCCCTCATTCTCCTTTGTAAAAGAACCCTTCTCCCGCTATCAATACTGTTTTCCATTTTCTAGAATTTCATGTAAAATGGAATCACATCAGTATGTAGTGAATTGTGTCGGCTGCTTTCCCTTGGCATAAAGCATTTGAGATTCTTCCATGTAGTTGTTTGTATCAGTACATTCTTCCTTTTTGTTGCTGCATAGTATTTCATTATGTGGAAATGTCAGGAATTATTTATATATCCACTAGTTGGTCATTTGGGTTGTTTCCAGTTCTTGGCCATTATAAATTTTACAAGTGCCATGAAGCTTCATATACAGGTGTTTGTGTGGACATATGTTTTTATTTCTCTCTTGTAGATTCCTAGGAGTAGAATTATTAGGTCATGTGCTAAATGTATGGTTAACTTAAAGAGCATAAAAATATCTTCCAAAGTGATTGGAAGATGTGTTATCTACCAATAACACATGAGAGTTATGGTTCAAAGCAATATTATCCAGAATAGCAAAAATAAAAACATCCCAAATGCTCAATCAGAAGAATATATACATAAACTGTAGTATATTCTTTCAAAGATACCACAAATAATTAGTACAGCAATATGCAGCAACACTACTAAAACACATTAAGCAAAAAAAGCGAGTCATAGATGTATACCTACAGTATAGTCCCTATATATGGAGAAGGCAATGGCACCCCACTCCAGTACTCTTGCCTGGAAAATCCCATGGATGGAGGAGCCTGGTGGGCTGCAGTCCATGGGGTCACTAAGAGTTGGACATGACTAAGCAACTTCCCTTTCATTTTTCACTTTCATCCATTGGAGAAGGAAATGGCAACCCACTCCAGTGTTCTTGCCCGGAGAATCCCAGGGATGGAGGAGCCTGGTGGGCTGCCATCTATAGGGTCGCACAGAGTTAGACACGGCTGAAGCACTGAAGTGATTTAGCAGCAGCAGCAATCCCTATATATGTATATAATTTGATAATGAAACAATGTTATTTAGGAATATATACATTTTGGAAAGACTCTGAGATTAAGCAAAGGAGTGATAAACACATTTTTATGATGGTGTTTAAACTCTGGAAAAGAAGGAGTGTGTAGGGGTGGGATAGGGTACTTCAGAGATGTTGCTAATATCTGCTTCTTAATCTGTGTAATAGATACATGAGTACTCATTTATTTTTATTATTCTTTAACTGGAGCAATATATTTTATTTTAATATATACTTCTATATGATAAATATTTATAATAAAGTGCAAAAAGAAAATAAAGATAGTTCATGTTTTTGTTGCATTTCTTTAAAAAGAAAAAATAATTGACTTGGCCTTTGTCCTATAGTGTAACTTATTTTCCTAATTCTACTTAGTATTCTATATCATTACCTTGAGAGATTGCAGTCTTAATACTAGAGTAATTCTGGTATGCATTTTGCTATCCCTGGAAGTGAGAATTTAGATATCTGACTTGCAGCAATATTAATAGCAGTAGTTAAATTCATAAATCTTTGTTTATAAAGATGAGATTATGACCCACAATAACAAAATATGATTGAGTAGAATTCATTTATTTCTTAAAATTATACTAGGAAAGGATATGTCCTAAATTTATTTCTTTCCTAATTGAATTATTTAAAACTAAGATTAGGAACCCATCGTAAAATGACCTCATAGCCAAATATAAAGGATATACCATCAATTCTAGAAAGCCCAGTTTGTCATTTATTGGATAAGAAGACTGCAATATTGACAGTAAAACTTCCTCTATCTCCCTTCTAGGTTATAATATAAGAATATCAAGTTCAAAATGTTGAAAATTTCATAAGATGAAAAATATCAGTGAGGAAAATGGAAAGAGGGCAAGAAATATGTTTTTCATGTGTTTTAGTAATACAGAAAAGCCATAAACTACAGATTTGCATCAGAGAGTGAATTCCTATCATCTTACTGGAACAGTTATTGAAGACAGTTTTTTTTTTTAATTAGTTATTAATTCGATTACAGTTTTGTGTAGAAATATATTGGAACATAACAAAATTGCATATTTGAGTAAAATACAATCTATGCTTCCCAAAACTTTTATAGCAACTCAAGTATGAAATGGGTTTATAGCTGGAAATTACCTATGAAATATTAGAGAAACAATTTCAAACACAGAGGGTGGTAAATAAGCCTTTAATTTATTAAATCAAAATATAATCATCAGTAATGAAACAATTATGAAATTACGATCAAAGTACAAATTCCACAAGTAAAAAAATGTGCCTTAATATCAATCAATAGTTTCATTTTCTTTTAAGTTTGAATCAGGATGTATGACTAGGAGTAATCACTCTTAAAAATGAAGCAATTCTTTCATTGTGCTCCATATTATTTAGAAAATTTTTAAAACGTATTTTGCCCCATATGATTATGAAAAATGGTAAAGAAAGACATAAAGATGGAATTGAGCATGTCAGTTATTAATATTTTCTCATCCTAGTAAATAGCTGTCAAACTGAGAATATCTGAAAGACAGGTTACCTATTCCTTAGTTCATCATTACTGCTACATAGGGATTCCCAATTTTTATATGTTGAGCTTTAATTACTTGTGTGGATTAAATCTTAATCCATCATAAATAAAGGATAAATTTTTAATTTTTACTTTGGGATATAGGCTTGTATTTTAATAATAAACACTTGTTTTCATATATACTGTATCATTTGATGCTACTATACCCCACAAGATTAGCAGGATCTAGTTATCTCTATTTTGCTAATAAGAAAATGAGATTTGTGGAGATGAAGTGAATTGTTCAAGCATCTCAGTTAATAACAGATACAGCACTAGAGTCTTTTTTGCTTTAAAATCAGTCTTCTATTAGGCCATTAATTCTATATCTGATACTTGTCTGCAGACAAAATATAAAAATTATGATATCATCTATTAATTTTCATCTTTGGAGATTCAAGTAGGTTGAATAATGGTTGCCCAAAGATCAGTTCAGTTCAGTCGCGCAGTCGTGTCCGACGCTTTGCGACCCCATGAATCGCAGTACGCCAGGCCTCCCTGTCCATCACCAACTCCCAGAGTTCACTCAGACTCACGTCCATTGAGTCTGTGATGCCATCCAGCCATCTCATCCTCGGTCGTCCCTTTCTCCTCCTGCCCCCAATCCCTCCCAGCATCAGGGTCTTTTCCATGAGTCAACTCTTCGCATAAGGTGCCCAAAGTACTGGAGTTTCAGCTTTAGCATCATTCCTTCCAAAGAAATCCCAGGGTTGATCTCCTTCAGAATGGACTGGTTGGATCAGGTGTCAATTCCCGGGAACCTGTAAAAGTTGCCTTATAAATAAAAAGGGTCTCTATAGATGTGGTTAATTTTAGGATCTTGAGATGGGGAGATTATCCTGCCATATCCAGGTGGGATCTAAATCCAACCACAAGTTTCTGTATGAGATAGAGGCAGAGGGAGATTTGATACAGACAGAGGGGCAGAAGATGAAGATATAGAGAAGAAGGCAGTGTTACCATGAAAGCAGAGATGAGTGTTGTGGTCACAAGCAAAGGAATGCCAGCAGTCTCCCCAAATTGGAAGAGGTGCAAGGAACAGATTCTTTCTTCGGGTCTTCAGAGGGAATGTGGTCCTGGGAACATCTGAGTTTTAGACCAGTATAACTGTCATTGAACTTTTCACCTTCAAAACTATAAAAGAATAAATCTGTCTTGTTTTAAGACAGCAAGATTGTGCTAATCTGTTACAGCAGCCTTCAGAAATGAGTACAAAATTCTGTTCAGGTTTTCCATTCCCTGTTCAACTCCATGCAATTCATGTGAGACTCTTTTTTGAAACAGATGGATTCAGAGGAAAATAAGGTCTGTCCATTAAAACTTTCCTAGAAGAGAAAATGGTTAAAATGTTAGGATTTCCAAGAACTTCTCAGCAAAGACTTGTCTTCTCTGAAAATTAATAGGGAGCGTTGACAAATTTTTAATAAGAAATATTTAAACACAGTAGATATTATTGTTTCATGTGAAAACAAAGTTCTGCTGCTGATAAACTCAAATGTACTGATCTGCCTAAGATAACTGAGCAGTATATTGGGTATTTATCTGAATGCCAAAACCTCAAAATTTCATAGCCAAAAATTTGTTTTTCTTTGTAGGAAACATGTTGGAACTATCATGTCTGGAAATATATTTACAACAGAATTTCAGCTATCATTCTTCTCTACAAATGCTTCTTTTGTGACCTTTTTGCAACCAATAAGAGAAACTCAGACTATTACAGGAATCTTTCTAAATCACTCCAACTTTCAAAACTTCACCAGGATTTGCCAAGATATCACAAGTGAACTCAAGACGTGCTTCTCATGTTTGGCTTGTGAGTCCAAAGGAAACACTGATTTTATTTTTCAGGAACAAACATCAAAAGGTAAATGTGAAAGAAAAGTGAGAACAAAATTTATCAAGTATAAATAACCTTATTTTATGAAAAAAAAGTATTAATAATATATTCTAATTTTAAGTCCAGTGGCCCTGAAACACTCAGCTGTGTGGTGCTTGATGAATGACTTACAGGCTTTGAGAACAGTAACTTGTTCTTGGTTTACTTTGATTTATCAAAAACAACATATCCATTCTTAAAATACATCAAAATACAGCTATAATCCATGTACATTTGATAGTTAAAGGATTATTTAGCATGTTCTCTTCAAAAGTACTGAAAAATTCTAAATAAACTTGTAGGTTCTCATATAAAATCATATTTGGATTCCCCAAGGAGTCACTGAATCCTCAATGCATTTGTACCTACTCCTGTCTAAAATTCATCCACTGTTCATGAATTCTCTTTTTACTTGTTTAACTATACAGTGAGCCTCTCAAGTGCAGGAATCCTGTCTTTGTTCACTATGATATTTCTAAATCTTAGTATAATGTCTGAACAGAGGCACTTAAAAGATACTTGTTTAATGAATGAATAAACAAATAAAAGAATAATTATGTATTATCCATAATATCTAATCAAACTTTGCATTTATTATCACTGAGAAATTAAATAATTAATTTACAGCTATGAAACATACTGGTGGCCCCAAGCCCAAGCATCAAATTTAGTGCTTATACCTGTCCAGTAAGATTGCTTGCTGGGCACCCCCAAACTGGCATTTTTCCCATTCTTTCAAAATGGAAACAAAATTTCTTGGCATTGACTTCAGATAAAGTACAATAGGCAAGTCTTTTTCTAAGAATCTGCCTGCAATGCAGGAGACACAGGAGAGAGTGATTTGATACTTGGGTTGGGAAGATCCCCTGGAGATGGAAATGGCAATCCACTCCAGTATTCTTGCCTGGGAAATCCCATGGACAGAGGAGCCTGGCGGGCTACAGTCCATGGGTCCCAAAGAATCAGATATGACTGAGCAACTAAGCACATACACACACATTCAAGTAATACTGTAACTATTGCAGCCTTCTGGGTCAAATTCACCAGAAAGCAATTTGGGGAAATACCTTCATCATGATAGAGAACAATGAACTGTTTTAAGAACTGGAAGCTCACAGATTCTACTTCTCTGCCTCCTTGAAAAGTAAAGCAGTGCATTGATAAGTTATTCTAGTTGCTATGGCTGTGTAGCAATCACACCCAAACTTAGCGGCTCTAACAACAGCAATCATTTAACTTTTTTCTTTCTTCTTTCCTTCCCTCCTTTATTTCTTTTTTTTCTGGGTCAGGAATTCAGAATGGGCATAACTGGGCATTTCTGGCTTGCAGCGTTTCATACTGCTGGAGTTAGACAGTGACTGGAGCTAACACAGGAGTGGGTTAGAGCAGCTACAGGCAAGCTGGGCATTTCTCTCTCTTCTTGTAGTCTCAGAGTTTTTCTATGTGGTCTTTCTATTTGGGCTAGCTTGGGCTTCCTCCCAGTATGGTGGTTTTAAGTCATTGTTACTTAGTGGCCCAAGGCTCCACCATAGGGATCCAAAAAACGAGGTGGAAATTGGTTCGTATTTTCTGGTCTTATCATACGATGTAATTTTGTCTGCATTTGATTGGTTCAGTTCAGTCGCTCAGTCCTGTCCGACTCTGCGACCCCATGAATCGCAGCACGCCAGGCCTCCCTGTCCATCACCAACTCCCGGAGTTCACTCAGACTCGCGTCCATCGAGTCAGTGTTGCCATCCAGCCATCTCATCCTCTGTCATCCCCTTCTCCTCCTCCCAGCATCAGAGTCTTTTCCAATGAGTCAACTCTTCACATGAGGTGCCAAAGTACTGGAGTTTCAGCCCTAGCATCATTCCTTCCAAAGAAATCCCAGGGCTGATCTCCTTCAGAATGGACTGGTTGGATCTCCTTGCAGTCTGAGGGACTCTCAAGAGTCTTCTCCAACACCACAGTTCAAAAGCATCAATTCTTCGGTGCTCACCTTCTTCACAGTCCAACTCTCACATCCATACACGACCACTGGAAAAACCATAGCCTTGACTAGACAGACCTTAGTCGGCAAAGTAATGTTTCTGCTTTTGAATATGCTATCTAGGTTGTTCATAACTTTTCTTTCAAGGAGTAAGTGTCTTAATTTCATGGCTGCAGTCACCATCTGCAGTGATTTTGGAGCCCCAAAAGATAAAGTCTAACACTGTTTCCGCTTTCGAGTAGGTAAATCCTTCCACAGAGATTCAAAGGGAAAAGTATTAGACTCCATTTATTTATGGTGGAGTGGCAAAGTTCTAGGTTAATGTGTGTGCTACAGGTTGAATTATATTGGAGTTCTAACCTCAGTATCTCAGAATATGCCGTTATTTGGAAATAAGGTTGTTGCAGATATAAGTAGTTCAGTTTAACGTGTTATAGTGTTAGTTGCTCAGTTGTGTCTGACTCTTTGCCACCCTATGGTGTGCAGCCTGCCAGGCTCCTCTGTCCATGGAATTCTCCAGGCAAGAATACTTGAGTGGGGAACCATTCCCTTCTCTAAGGGATCTTCTCAACCCAAGGATTAAACCTGGGTTTCCTGCATTGCAGGCAGATTCTTTACCGTCTGAGCCACCAGAGAAACCCATGGATAAAGTCATTAGGGTGGGCCCTAATTCAATATGATGGGCATCCTGATTAAAAAAAAAAGCGGGGTAGGAGGGTGGGGATTTGAGAGAGATCAGGGTGATGTTCTACAAGACAAGAAACACTGAAGATTGCTACCAAACCACCAGAAGCTAGAAGGGAAGCATGGACAGATTTTTCCTTACAGCCTTCAGAAGGAAGCAATCTTGGCAACACTTTAATCTTCAAATGTAGCTTTCAGAACTGAGACAATACATTTTTGTTGTGTAAGTCACCCAGTTTATGGTACTTTGTTATGACAACCTTTGCAAACTAGTATAATGTGGGATAGGAAATAATGCTGTGACCATTTTGGTAAATATAATCTGTCCCACAAGTCATCAGGGAAATGTTTTTTTCCTTTGAGAGGCTCCACGTGTATTTCAATCTCACCCAGTTTTCATACTCTTAAAAAAATGTGAGCACTGTAATTGTTACTTTTAGGCTGATAACTTCTTTTTACTCTTTTCTTATCGTATAGGAAGGAAGAGATTTAGCTTTGAGCTGTGTGTGTTTTCTTACTATGTACTACTGTTTTTGTGCATGTGAATAACATTTTCTTAATCTCTTTCTAGTTCTTTTCATGAGAGGATCAATGGAAGTGAAGTCAAAAAATTTTCACTCACCTTGTCAACATTTTAACTTCACTGTAAATCCTACGGTTGACCACCTGGTTGAATATAATCTTACTTATAATCTAAAAACCCACACTGGAAGGTCAGCAATCAAGGAGGAAGATCCAACTGAGACAACATCTATAAACCATACTTGTAGAATTATGGAACACCCACATAATTGTATAAACATTTCTTTCCATTTAGAAATGGATGCAAAAAGTAAGTTTTTAAGGAAATTAGCGGGAAAAGGAGAGTAGAATACAGACACAAAATTAAGTAAGGGCTACCATGTAAGCTTCACTTTAAGTTGAATAGTTGAAGAATTTTATTAATGAAATAACAAGGATAGAAAGAATGTTAGCTCTTTTACCTGTTTATTTTTCTTTTAAAATGTGTTTTTGTGGGGCACAGCTGTACTCAGAGGCAAAGGAGGCATCTATGGGTTGTTATTTGAGGAATATTACAAAGACCCTCTGCCCTAGGATAACTCTGGGAGTGCCTATTAGCTGTGTTTGAAGTAATACTATCACACTTGTGTATTAAAGGGTGAGATTTCTTTTTAAATGTAAATATACATGTGCATTGTGATATTATTAATTTTGAATTGATTTAACATGTCCTCTCTTAGAGCTGAGAAACAGACCTGAGAAAAAGGGATTTTTGATGTACTCCTGTGAAGATAGGTGGGGTATAGATTAAGCATTTTGAGTCACTGGAGGACTCTGAGGGAAAAGTAGGAGTCTGGAAGATAAAACTCACATATATATTAATTCTATTTAAGGTTGATTACCTTCCTAGTCACCCTATTCTGAATTAACACATTGATTCTTTTTAAAATTAATTTTTATTGGGGTATAGTTGCTTTACAATGTTGTGTATCTACTATACAGCAAAATGAATCAGCCATACATATGCATATATTCCCTCCCATTTGGACTTCCTTTTCATTCAGGATACCACAGTTCATTAAGTTCCCTGTGCCATGCAGTATGTTATTAGTGATTTTATATAGTATTTATATAATTTTATAAATATTTTCCATAGTATAGACTATTATATATAGTATCACAGTTGATCCTTACTACTCCGTAAGGTGCCCTCACTTGATCCATAAACTCTACTCTTGAAGAGCATTTCATGATATAACTATTTAATAAGTGCTTGCTGTATGCCAAGCAGGCACTGAGGATACAGAGAAATGTATATGGTCAAGTAAATGTCATCAGTGTAACAGGTGCTATGTTAGAATAATTTACTCTGTTTTCTGATGTTCCAAATATATGGAAGTGTTTCAAATTGCCTTAGAATGCTTTTCTAAAGCTTTAATCATTTTAGAGGCCATTTAAAATATTATATTTATCTTAAAGCAAACACAAACATATGATACATATGCATTTTTAAAGTGAAATATAAGACTTCAAATAAATTTCTCCTGTGAGTTAGTTTGCCTGAGGCCCTACAGCCTCTGCATTTAGAGAGTATTTCAAGGTGTGTGTATATGTAGGGAGGGTGGGAGACAATCTGAGAAAATCTGAACAGATGGTGGGAGAATCAGGGTAGAGGTTCTGAAAAGGCCATATAGAGAAGGTGACTATGATGAAGTCTGAAATATAGGGAGTTTGGATGACAAATATTTAAAACATATTTATTTCAGTGTCCATTTATATATCTATCTAGTTGCTTTTTATATTTTCTAAAACATTAAGAAGAAATAACCATTGGCATACTGAGAATTTTTGTGTTAATGGAAAAATTCATAAATTCCAAAATGAAGTGGTAATTGACAGCTTTTTTGGGTACATAAATCAGGAAGTTATCACTGGTATACAACTATGTAGTCTTGTATTTGGGAAAAAGTATACCTATCTTGCCATGTGTAGAAGAGTGAAAATTTATTTATGTTTTATTCTGCTGTACAAAAACTAACTTGATCTCCTTTCAAAGTCCTATCTGCCCGTGGGCAGGGGAAGCTAAGTTTAGTTTAGTCTGGTAAATTTACTCTGAAACAATAATTTAACCTGTCTCTAGATATTTTTTTCAGATTCCTATCCATTTCCCCTTGGTCCTCTCCAAGATGGTTCCAGGGATGGTGGTAGGGGGCCACATGGAGTGTAGGGAGACACACTCATCTGTTCTCACTGGTGCTTTGGTGGGTACACTGGCTAGCTTGGTGCCAACTGTATACATTTTGCTATTGCAGTGTGCTGTTGGTGAATGCACAGTTCTTTTTTCATAGCTGATCATTGCCCAATGCTACCTTGGTATTGGGCCCACCTTGGCCTGCTGGTACTGTACATCTTCTGTGCCAGTTAACTGCGTGCTTTTATTTTGCTGAGTGAGGTATGGACGTCTAGCCACTAAACAGAATGGAATGATACTGGGGAGGCTGAGTGCTGCCATCCCAGTCAACCACTACCTTCTCCATTCAGCCCCTTCTTTAAATAAATGTTGACTGACTATTTAATGGACAAATGCACATGGAGTGGAGGGGCCTGTGAAAGGGATACTCAGATCATGAGCCCCAGAAGGACAGTCACCTATGGGTAAAAACAAGTTATATATCCTGCTAAGGTGAATAAGTACTACCTGTGATTTACATGCAAGGAAGAGGGTACATAGGTTGGTTTAGAGTGTCAGTAACAATGGTGTTTTGGACATAAGGAAGTCACTCTCCTTTAAGTTACTGATTCGTGGGTCTACTGGCCAGTGTGTGTTTATGGGATGAAAGGAGATCTTGCTAAGCTATCACTGATGATTTTCCTTCCTTGTTGCCTCACTGTCATTTGAATGAACAATTTTTTTTTTTTTTACCTGTATGCTTATTCAATCTGGGCGAGGGTAACTGTATTTGTAACTAATGCTTGCATTTGATCTGATCATTGCCAAGTGAGCCCCTGTGGAAAGAAGGTCTGATTAATCATCTACTCAGGCCTCTTCCATGCCTCAACCCAGCCTCTTTCTTTGTCTTTCCCTTTCTTCCCCATCCTCATCTTACTCATTCCATCTTTGGTTTGAGGGCACATTTTTTTGGTTGCTTGGCCCAGGGTCAAATTGTTAATCACAAGTGGCTCTGATGCTGGTATTCTGCTTGTTATGATTCCAACCTAGTGACAGCAAAACTAGCATCAACACAATCTGGAAGAGAAATTAATTCTATTCTTGAAATTATCAATAAGCAGATCCCTGGAAACCACTTGGTCACGTTTCTTCATTTGGTATGTTAGGGAAGAACTCAGGAAAGCAAGTGACCCTGTGACAGTGATGGTTATATATTCAACTTCTCAGTTATGGGCAGGATATACAGTAGAATCCAGCTGTATCACATGGTGGCTCTTATGTGCTGCATCCCACTTTACTGTATTTTTGCTACATTTTTCTTTGCAGATTCTATCTGTTCCATGAAGATCACTTGGTATGTTCTAGTTCTATTAGTTTTTATAGTTTTGCTCATCTTCATTATCCACAAAATACTTGAAGGCCACAGAAGAGGGCAGAAGTGGCAGAGTAAGTACTGAAAAATTCACTATTTGGGATAATTTATCTAGTGTCCAGAAGTCCCTAATCTTATCTGTAGATTCCATTTCTTTTTTTGGTTCAATTTACCACTTACTGGGCATCTGTGTATTTAAGTGGTGATTCTAGGTAACTCAAGGGACATAAGAGAGGTAAGACAGCTCCACCACTCACGAAGTTTCCTGTGTCTTTCTCCAGCTTAGACACTTGATTAGGAGGGGGAAGAAAGGCTGGGTTAATTGGAAGAAGTTGGTGGACTGGAGATTGAGCAGATCTTGGTGGAAATGATGCAGAAGAGAGGTAGAAGAATAGGGAATGGTGATAAAGGATTTCAGAACTGGAGGTCTTAAGCTCTAGGCTCTAGGTGATGATTATGAGCAAGAGTCAATCCATAATAAGTGTGGGGGAGAAAATAGATTTTTGACTGTGAAGCATTAAGATGTATAATTGGAAATAAGGATAATAGGGATGATATTTAAAAAGAATTAACAGCTGATTAGGTATGACAAGGGCATCTACCTATCAGAACAGACATTGACTGTCAATTACTGTTGCGGTCCTATGGTGTGTACCCATGAACATACTGGCTGAATATTAAACCTGATGAGTAGCTGGTTTCTTAAGGATAGTATAAAGTGTATCATTACAAGATTAGGCTTTGGAGACGGGCACTTAGTTTAGAATCCTAGTGCTACTACTTACTATTTATGTGACTTTGTGAAAATTACCATGGTTGAGTGTTCCTTTCCGCCTCTGTAAAATGAGATTAATCCCCATTCTTACACAGAGTTGAGGTAAGGATTGAACTAAAGAGATTATATAAGAAGTAGTTCTCAATAAAGGATAGTAGTATTGTGCTTGGAGAAGGAAATGGCAACCCACTCCAGTGTTCTTGCCTGGAGAATCCCAGGGACGGGGGAGCCTGGAGGGCTGCCATCTATGGGGTCGCACAGAGTCGGACACGACTGAAGTGACTTAGTAGTAGTAATAGTAGTAGTAGTAATAGTATTCTGCTTGGGGTATTTCCCAAGACTCTTGTGTTCTTTACCAGGCAAGGCCATGTTAGTAGGCAGAGAAAATTGTTGCCTCTGGGTTTGTGTGAAAGTGTCATTAATTATTTTGGCTGAGTGTTGGAGATATTTCTGAAGACAGTTTCATCTTGTTATTGGTCATTAGTATATGAGGTCCTAAACACATTGGTCAGTAATATCAATATTCTTCATTTGTAGAATAAACATTTGCAGAGCATTCCCATGAGTTTTTCTTTTTTTTTTCTAACTAGATTCTCAAAGTATACAAACAGGACATGTTCTATTTCTTTTATTTTATAGATGAGCCTCTGAGGCTCAGAGAGATTAAGTGTGTTGTCCAAAGTAATACAGTAATAAAATGACAGAATGAGAATTAAGACCCAGGGTCTTTCTAGTTTTTAATATTTTAAATAAAATATTTTTTATTATTTTAAATAAATGTGTGTCATTTGGAATAGTGCATAGTTTTGAGTTTCTTGATCTATTTTTCTATGAATGGTTCAGTTCAGTTGCTCAGTTGTGTCTGACTCTTTGTGACGCCATGAACCACAGCACACCAGGCCTCCCTGTCCATCACCAACTCCTGGAGTTCACCCAAACTCATCTCCATTGAGTCGGTGATGCCATCCAACCATCTCATCCTTTGTTGTCCCCTTCTCCTCCTGCCCTCAATCTTTCCCAGCATCAGGGTCTTTTCCAATGAGTCAGCTCTTCGCATTAGGTGGCCAAAGTACTGGAGTTTCAGCTTCAACATCAGTACTTCCAATGAACAACCAGGACTGATCTCCTTTAGGATGGACTGGTTGGATCTCCTTGCAGTCCAAGGGACTCTCAAGAGTCTTCTCCAACACCACAGTTCAAAAGCATCAATTCTTCAGTGCTCAGCTCTTTATAGTCCAACTCTCACATCCATACATGACCATTGGAAAAACCATAGCCTTGACTAGATGGACCTTTGTTGACAAAGTAATGTCTCTGCTTTTGAATATGCTATCTAGGTTGGTCATAACTTTTCTTCCAAGGAGTAAGCATCTTTTAATTTCATGGCTGCAATCACCATCTGCAGTGATTTTGGAGCCCAGAAAAATGGCTCATGGGACCAGATGCCGTGATATTAGTTTTCTGAATGTTGAGCTTTAAGCCAACTTACATATTAGAAAAAGAGAGATAGAAGCCAGATAGGGAAAATGTCTAGAAAGAGATCAATAGTGGGGAGTGACATTATGTTTTTTAGGAACATCTACCTAAATGACAGGATTACTGGCTTTCAAAAGCTTGCCTTGCAAATTCAACATATGAAGTAGTGAAAATTATCATGCCATTTAGGACATTAAATATTAAATATATATCAAATATTCTGTATATAATATCTATTATACATAACAAAATAATATTCTGCATATAAGAACAGATGCAGAATGGCATTTATGGCAGTGTGAAGCAGTTGGTTTTAGAAAGTATCTACTTGTTAATGAAAAATAACAATAAGAAAAAGCTCAATGTCTTATTACTCCAGGCCCTGCAATGAATGGCCCATTTTCCTTGGTAATCCTTGGAACCAACATGGGGAATATATATTAAGAATATGCTTGCTTATCATCTAAATATTTAATCTTTTCTTGGAATAGGTCATAAATACAAACCTACATCTGTCCTCTTACGAGGAAGTGATTCTGAGAAACTACGAACATTGAACGTGCGGGTTATTTCAGGTGAGTTCTCTGATATCCAAACAGAGCACTGCCTATGAAATTCCAATGCATCACCATTTCACTATAGACACAAGATCAAGTGATATGAGCTCATTTAAATTAGTCTTGTAGCTGGAAGAAAGGAGCCATGAGCAAATGAAATCCAGTCTAATGTGTCTTATTATCAGGGGACAGTTATGATAAAAACTACTTCCTTAAATAATGGAAAGTTGGCTTAATTGGCAAGAAGAAATTCATGTGAGTAGGCAGAGGAGAGAAAGCAATAAGGAATAAGCCTCAGGTTTATTTTTAAATGAGACAAGATACCATTATTCCTTGGAATTGCAAGAAGTAATTACAGAGTGGGCATAGTTTTGCTGGAGTCTTCACTTAGCAGAGGGTGTCATTGTACAAAGAGAACGTCTAATAGCCCCAATTAAAAAGTCCCCTGTCCTCTCCTGAGAGCTAGAAATGGAATAAGGGAATCCTAATAGAGCAGCTGAGGGGGCTGTGAGCACAGATGCTGTGGTTCGATTTCATTCTTCTAATTGTGAAGGCTCTTTCTGAATTCAAATTGTCAAACCATATTAAATAGAGAAAGAGAATACAACATGGGCAAAACTTCTTCATCAGGGAGAAATAATGTCCCCAAGTCAGAAAACCAGAGAAGTATGACTGGTGTTACCACAGCTCCTGGTGCATAGCCAGGGAGCAGGTGCCTTCACATTTTGTGAGAAGTTCGATAAGTAAGCTTCATGTCTGCTGTGTAAACAATTTTCAAAAACAAAAGAAAACCAAACCCTGAGCCCTCACCACAGCTACATTTGTAACCACATGGAGAGTTGCACATTTCACTGGAAAATATGCTCTGGGAACTTTCTTAGCTTTCTAAACTGGGAGGTACTCAGAGCCCTAATTTGAGAAAAAAAATTGGGTTGGGTGCCCCTAAGGAGCTCAATTAAAAAGAAACTTAAGACTTTCTACGCTCATCATTAGCAGTAAAATGGTTAGCCTATGGCAAATAAGAAGCATTAGCTAAGTCATCATTTGACATCAGCAATGTACATGAACTTGGGCAGACTCCGGGTGATGGTGAGGGACAGGGAGGCCTGGCATGCGGCAGTCCATGGGGTCGCAAAGAGTCAGACACGACTGGGTGACTTGGACAACAACAACAAAAAGGAGGGGAAGGCTGATGAAAACTGCATGCAGTCAGGCCAATTTTGTTTGATGAATGAAATAGACAACATAGGGTGGTTTCAAATGGCAAAAGCAACGTTTCTTTGTGGCATAGCCTCTGCTCGCCCTTCTTACCCAGTGCCTGTGCCTGCCATTCATGGGCCAGGCATGTTTTAACCCAGTGCTCCTGGGCTTTGGGTTGACTTAGGAATTCTGGTACTTTTTCATTTTAAGTCATAATTCTGAGCCCTGTAGCCTTGTCTGAGAAAAAGTCAGTAATTCCCCTGTCAACCGTAAATTCAGGGGAAGCACACATTTAAAGTACTAGCTAACCAAAGACTCACCTCACAGGTTCTATTTATGAGCCTGTGATTTTCATGCACCAGAGAAATCTGCCTCGGCCATCCTTTTCCTTTAATGGTTCTCATTAAAAATCCTCTGACTTTATTACAAGGCATATAATATTAATGTTTAGAGTGGGCCAAGGGGTGATGGCCTTTTTTTTTTTTTTAAACCAATAGGTCTTTGGAAGCTTAGCATCTTAAAGGAAGGAAGAAGCAGATGCTTTCTTGTTATAAATATTCCTTTAACCTAAATGCAGTTTCCCCCCTCCCATGATAAGTTGCTCTTTCTGAGAGAGAAATGGGAAGGAAATAATGTCTCCCCCGAGTGCTGTTTCTAAGGCCTCTCTTTGTAATGATGGATGATCGGCAACAGTGAGAATCTAAGGGAAAATATGTGCCAGCATGATTCTCTGGAGAAGCAGTAACATGAGTGAAAAAGGGAAAAAAAAAAAAGTAGTTCAAAGACAGCAGTGACTATAGTCACATTCAGCAGAGCAGCTTGCTGTCAGCCCTGCCTGTACGTTCCAGAAGGTCTCTTTAGTTGCTCATGTATTACAAAATAAGTATTGTGACACACATACACACAGAGATATAGATAGCTCACACCCTCAAGAAGATAAGAGAGAAATAACACCCTTGCACTGCACGGGGCCTGGCACGTGCCGGGGGCACGGTGAACACAGGGGAAACAAATAAGCCTCATCGCTACAGAAAGAGAAGCCATACAGAATCAATTCTCAAGCTTCTGTGTGTCTCTAATATTTTCTCTCTTGCTTGGGGGAAATGTGGTGCCTTCTGTTGTCTGCCTGGGCATTCATCTATTTTACATTTTATTCACTTGACCATATTCTTTTCACACAGGTGATGACTCTGTCTTATTCATCTTTGGATTCTTGTCCCTAGCATAGTATCTGGCATGTAGTTCATGCACAATAAAAGCGTATTAAATTGCACGAACCCTAAGGGGAAATGAGTGTAGAGTAAAAGGAGCAGTTGAATGAGAAATGAACCTTGGGGTGGGGAAAGGTGAAAACAAATGGAGAGACGGAATGATCAAGGGAACATAATTTCATTTCATTAAAGAACATAAAATGCACTTTGTAGAATTGCTAAGGATATCAAAGGATAATAAAAAAATATTTTTAAGAAATTTTGAGAACCACGCAAAAGTAACTTGGAGATTCATCCATAAAAACAGTGCTTAATGAGTTGACTACCTTGGGAGATGAAGGCCAGGGTAGTGTATCTGAATCACTGGGTGCAGACAATAGAAACCAACTTGGCTGATTTGGCAGAAAGGAAATTTATGGGAAAAGCAGTAGAGAACCCATGGAAGCAACAAGAACATTAGGTAATCTAAGCTTGTGCAGGAGTTGAGGGGACAGGCAGCCAAAACACGACTGGTGTTACCCCATAGGAATGGTCTGTTGAGAACGCCTCTGCTGATATCCACACCAGATGCGCCCTCTGGGTTGCCAAAGCGCCCCTTTGACCACCTAGCCACTTTGCATCACTGTCCAGGATTGCAAGTCCCACAGAGGGGTATCTGGTTGACTGAATGAAGGCACAGATTGGTACTCTGGGTACTAGGAAGCAAGGAGAGGGGATGTCTGCCCCTCTAGCTTCCTGCATACTTGAGAGTGCCCCCGAGATGGCCACAAACTGGACAGCCAACAAGTACATATCTATGTGCACAACAGCAGGTTCCTAGGAGTTGAGCCTCCTCCACTGCATGGGTCAGCCAAGGAGTTCTATCATCTCTTTCCACACTGTGTCTATCAAAAATGGTGAGATCTTTAAAACTTGAAATTCTTCACTTTCAAATATTCAACCAAAATATATCGAACACTTACTCTGAGCCAGAAATGGTGCTAAGCATTGCTGACACAGTGGTCGTACCACAGAGCAGTCTCTGCCTTCACAAAGCTGAGGCCCCCATTCAGGAGATTCAACCCCTGGTTCTTTAGGAGAAGAGAAGCTAATTAAACAATACAAACTCAGTAACCCCCTTGATGTGCACAGTACTTTGACACACTCATTTTATATCATTTCATAAGAACCTCACTTTTTTTTTTCCTGATGAGAAAAACAGAAGCTAAGGGTTTAAAGTAACTGACCCACTGCCAGCTCCTAGCAGGGTCAGGGTTCAAACTCGATTCTAACCAGTGGTTGCACTTTCCAGCACATCGCTTAATGGCAATGATGAACTGGGAAGTTTACTGCTGGCTCAGATCAAAACTCTTCTCACTCTTTAGATGTAAAAGAGCTGGAAACCGAGATGAAACATTTTCTCTATAATGTAGCAGGAGTTTGTGTGAGACAGTGTGAGTCATCCTCAAAGTAACATTTCAGCACTGACAGTTAATGTGGGTGGGTTCTGAAGAACCACAAAGCAAAGAAAATGGAATTTTATCATGAATGAGAATTGCTAAATGCCAGAAGGAGGCGGATGACCTTGTAATATATATTACTCTCAAATAAAACTGATGGCAGTGTAAAATTATAATTTGCAACATGTTTAAGGCCAGTATAAAGATTAAGCAGGTTTCAATTTTATGCAGAAGATAAATTACTGGTACCAGATGTCCAGCAACCAAGCAAGATAACATGAAAATTTAATTTTCACTTGCTTAACTATAATATTTATGACTTAAAATACAGATTTGGGTTCATAAAACAGTAAAGGTTATAGCCATCTGCTTGGTTACAGAATAGATCAAGAAGCAGAGGGTGACTCTACATGTAGGAGGAAATTCATAAGAGTGAAAAATCCATAGGCTAAATAGGATGATTTACTCTATTCATTCACTGAGTGACTCTATGTGACAGCCATTTATGCCAAGTCTGAAAAAACATGGTAAAACTTTTTGCAGATAAACATCTTCATCTGTGCAAAAACTTTCCCTGCCTGACCCACCCTACCCCTAGTCGCCACCTCCCTTGCAAACCTTCCCCTTTCCCACCCTGCCTTTGTCTGATTAACTCCAACCCTGCCTTTCATTAATCTTGGCTTAACTAACCCTTTCTCAGAGAAGTGTCTCACATTTGGTGGACAAATAAACTACACTATCATAACATAACACATCTTTTTTTGTGGCAATTATCACTGTTGTTCTGTTTCCGTTATTACTTATTGATGTCTCTTCTGTGAGCCAGTTAGCACCTTGTGATCAGGACACTATCTGATAATACTCATTACTGCATCCCCAGCTCATAGTACAGTGTATAGAAGAGTTCATAACGGGTACCCAAAAAATATTTGTGAAATAAATACAACCCTGTGTTGTCTATGTTGAAAGAATGGCTGCTGTCATCTTACAAAGAGCTTTTCCTCCTAAACTATAACTTTTGATAATGCCTACCCAAAATAACAAAGGGAGAATGGTTAAACACTTCATCAGTTTCATTCCTTGGAGTATTAAGGATACCTGCAGTGTCAATGAATCAGATACTGAGTCAACGACTCGGAATATTAGCACCTATCTGTTCAAGAAGCTTTTTCCCCTCTTTAATTGCTAATTCTAGATCATTCTGCAGTCATTTCCCCCAGGCCACCATCCACATTTGATTCTCTCACTGGCCAGATTCAGAACAGCTGAGTAGTTTTAGGATCACTGTTAATAAAAACAGATGGAGCTTTGAACATAGTAGGGAGTTGGCACCTTGAATAATGGAAATATGTTTTAAGGCACCATAATTGGTTCTATTAGCCCTAAAAGGCTACTAGCTATCTTGGGCTTGCACAAAAGTGCCCATGTTTTCATGTGATGGAAAGGTCAGAATGATGCATAGCAATACTGAAATTCTATCTTCCTATGACAATTAGATCTTCATGACCCAGATAACCACGATGGTATGATCACTCACCTAGAGCCAGACATCCTGGGATGCGAAGTTAAGTGGGCCTTAGGAAGCATCACTATGAACAAAACTAGTGGAGGTGATGGAATTCCAGTTGAGCTATTTCAAATCCTAAAAGATGATGCTGTGAAAGTGCTGCACTCAATATGCCAGCAAATTTGGAAAACTCAGCAGTGGCCACAAGACTGGAAAAGGTCAGTTTTCATTCCAATCCCGAAAAAGGCAATGCCAAAGAACGCACAAACTACCACACAACTGCACTCATCTTACATGTTAGCAAAGTAATGCTCAAAATTCTCCAAGCCAGGGTTCAACAGTATGTGAATCATGAACTTCCAGATGTTCAAGCTGGATTTAGGAAAGGCAGAGGAACCAGAGATCAAATTGCCAACATCCGCTGCATCATGGAAAAAGCAAGAGAGTTCCAGAAAAACATGTTACTTCTACTTTATTGACTATGCCAAAGCCTTTGCCTGTGTGGATCACGACAAACTGTGGAAAATTCTTCGAGAGATGGGAATATCAGACCACCTGACCTGCCTCCTGAGAAATCTGTATGCAGGCCAAGATGCAACAGTTAGAAATGAACATGGAACAACAGACTGGTTCCAAATCAGGAAAGGAGTACGTTGAGGCTATATATTGACACCCTGCTTATTTAACTTACATGCAGAGTGAAAGTGAAAGTGAAGTCGTTCAAACGTGTCCGACTCTTTGCGATCCCATGGACTGTAGCCTACCAGGCTCCTCCCTCCATGGGATTCTCCAGGCAAGAGTACTGGAGTGGGTTGCCATTTCCTTCTCCAGGGGATCTTCCTGACCCAGGGATTGAACCTGGGTCTCCCACATTCCAGGCAGACGCTTTAACCTCTGAGCCACCAGGGAAGCCCAAATGCTGGGCTGGATGAACTATAAGCTGGAATCAAGATTGCTGGGAGAAATATCGATAACCTCAGATATGCAGATGATACCACCTTTACGGCAGAAAGCAATGAAGAACTAAAAAGCTTCTTGATGAAAGTGAAAGAGGAGAATGAAAAGGCTGGCTTAAAACTCAACATTCAGAAAACTAAGATCATGGCATCTTGTCCCATCACTTCATGGAAAATAGATAGGGAAACAGTGGAAACAGTGAGAGACTTTATCTTTTGGGGGGCTCCAAAATCACTGTAGATGGTGACTGCATCCATGAAATTAAAAGATGGTTGCTCTTTGGAAGAAAAGCTATGACCAACCTAGAAGAATATTAAAAAGCAGAGACATTACTTTACCGACAAAGGCCCATCTAGTCAAAGGTATGGTTGTTCCAATAGTCATGTATGGATGTGAGAGTAAGACTATAAAGAAAGCTGAGCGCCAAAGAATTGATGCTTTTGAACTGTGGTGTTGGAGAAGACTCTTGAGAGTCCCTTGGACTGCAAGGAGATCTAACCAGTCCATCCTAAGGAAATCAGTCCTAAAAATTCATTGGAAGGACTGAAGCTGAAGCTGAAACTCCAGTACTTTGGCCACCTCATGTGAAGAACTGACTCATTGGAAAGGACCCTGATGCTGGGAAAGATTGAAGGCAGGAGGAGAAGGGGATGATAGAGGATGAATGGTTGGATGGCATCACCAACACAATGGACATGAGTTTGAGTAAGTTCTGGGAGTTGGTGGCAGGCAGGGAAGCCTGGCATGCTGCAGTTTGTGGGGTCGCAAAGAGTTGGACATGACTGAGCAACTGAACTGATGACAATTAGAAGAAATAATTAAGACGGAAAGATTTTTTTTGAAGCCAGCTTAGAGAACTGAATAAGAATCACCGAACCACCTGAGAACGTCCACATCTGTCTTGCCCAAAGTAATCTGTGAGGATTAACTTGAATTCATCCATTTTGAGAGAGGCTCTTATGAGGAAACTGAGTACTCTGTGGGTAACAGGTTAGACATTTATTGCCATTATCTCCACAAAGTTGTGGCTGAATCTCTCAAAGTGCCAAGGAGAGAAGGAAGCACAGAGGTCATTGTTTCGGAGGTTAGCTAACCACAGCCTGTGCCTGCTGAGCGCATACATGGGTCCCACTAAATTTTGAGCCATGTCCTCCAGTGGGCTTTAAAAGACGCTGGTAAATATATTTTGTGTTGCACTTAGCGGTCCTTTCTATTTTTAAAAGTACATCAAAGTGTACCTTTATTGCCTCATTTTTACCTTTATTTTCCTTAAGGCAGCCACACTAGCTTTGCCAAAGTCACAAGGAAACGATCTCGATAGTTCTGTTTAGTACCTGGTCCGCTTTGAAAGAACATGGCAGGCGAGGCCCAAGCCCGGTTGGGCCACTGCCCACAAGGCCAACACAGGTTCACAGAGGTAACTTACCAGGTCCAGTGCCTTCCTTCAGGCCTCTTGGCTCAACCTCCTGCGATGGCAGCAGGATCTATGGTTGCGTAACCCAGCTCACACCAACAGTTGATAAAACCAGAAGACCAGAGTATTAATTCCCAAAGAGAAAACACAGCTGAGAGAAATATGGACCAAAACGCTTCTGACGGCATGCACCTGTGTTCTCTCTTCTTAGAACCACGTGGGAAGTCAAATCACAGCCAAGGCTTGTTTGCCAGGTCTTCAAGTGGATTCTTTTGCCAATACAGTTTAAGAGGCCTTATTCCCTGTTTTAGAGGAAGCCTAATTGGCTCATTTCACACAGCACTTTTAACATTTAACAGGTTTTAGCCTAGGAGTAATTTCTAAAGATAACTTTGCATGTTTGTGCGCTGATTATGTGTTGATTTTATAGATTAACTCTCATAGGGCACTCTTGTTGTCCTTATCTCCAAATTCCTGGGTGGCACCTCAGAGGTTTTGTTCAGCTTGAACCCACAGCCCCCTTTATTTTTTCAAAGAAATACAGGCACAGATAAGTTAAATAACATTCTTTCAGTCATTCAACACGTATTTATTGAGTACCTGTTACGTGTCATGCTCCAAGATGGAGTTCTGGGAAGTAAACTGAGCAAGAAATACAAACTTCGTACCCTGGAGGCAGACAAATAAGGAATTACAACAAAACTAGATACATTCTCCTTTGGGGAAGTAGAGGTCACAGAGGGTCATAGGACACCTAAATTTTTTTTGTTCTCCTTGTTTTTTCTTTTGGCTTTCCAATTCAGCAACCAAGTAAAATTTAGCTGAACAAGTACTTTTACAGAAGAGAAGACAAAAAATTTGATGTGGCAAATTCCCTTAGTAGCCAAGGGAGCCTGACTAGGATGTGGAAGTTTTAGATGTTTCTTCAGTGTGAGAGTGTATCCTGTCTTTCACATGAAAATCATCAGGAACAAAGCAAAGGAAACACCTCATAAATTTCTGTTACTCAGTGGGAATCAAGAATTACTTTGGAAGGACAAGCTGAGGTTAGAGACTAAATATCACAGATATGAAGCATTTTGAAAAGTGATAAAATTTTTTGAAAAGAAGAAACATCATCAGAGGTCACCCTGGCCATTGTCCTGGGTAGAGTGATAGGGGCTTTATTTGAGAACATAAAGCATGTGGTTTTATTTTTAATCAAAATTTCTATTGTTGGAAAGCCATTTTGTTCACTAGATTCAGTCAGGTCAAAACTCAGACCAGGGTTCTTTCTAAATTTTTAGGCTCCACTGAGGCTCTTGTAAAAAGTCAAAGGAATGTTTGGTTCAGAGATTTGACAAATTCATGAAAAGACCTTTATGAAGTTTTAAAATATTTCAGACTGCTTCTGCTGCATTAAGTAGTGTTGCTAAATGAATATGATTTGAAAGAAGCTATTTCTCAGTGTAAAACTAGAAAAAATATCACCTGTTTTAGCTATTCTGAAGAAGGTATTAAAATGACAGATATCCTACCTTTTTGCCTTTTAATCAATTTTTCTGAAGTTTTCCTATTAGCATATAAGTTACATGACTTTGGATACTAGGAGAAAAAGAAGATAATGTACCACTAGAGAGTTTGAACTAGCTGTCATTTTGACAAATAATGACTTTCTGAATTATGGTTATACCACACTATAAAACATCAGGAAACCAAATAAATAAGCAAACGATGAGCAGTTTGACTTTCAAACCAAAAGGACTCTGTTAATTTTCTTCAATAATTATTTGGTTCCATGAATAGGCTCTTTTAAGATTTTAACCTTTAAAAATTATTCTCTCTAAATCTCAAATTTTGGAAGGTTATAAGATGTTTTACCAGCAGGGAAGGAGTGGGGAGGAATAGATTAGGCATTTGGAATTAACATATACATGCTCAGTCACTCAGTCGTGTCCGACTCTTTGCCACCCCATGAATGCAGCACGCCAGGCCTCCCTGTCCATCACCAAATCCCGGAATCCACCCAAACCCATGTCCATCGAGTCAGTGATGCCATCCAGCCATCTCATCCTCTGTCGTCCCCTTCTCCTCTTGCCCTCAATCTTTCCCAGCATCAGAGTCTTTTCCAATGAGTCAGCTCTTTGCTTCAGGTAGCCAAAATATTGGAGTTTCAGCTTCAACATCACTGCTATATTTAAAATAGACAACCAACAAGGACCTACTGTATAGCACAGGGAACTCTGCTTAATAGTCTGCAATAACCTAAATGGGAAAAGAGTTTGAAAAAAGAGGAGAAACATCTATATGTATAACAGAATCATTTTGCCATACATTTTAACATTGTTAATCAATTATACTCCATATAAAATGAAAATTAAAAAAAGATGCTTTGTCAAAGATGTCTAAACAATTATTCACATGGAAGTTCATTCTGAAGCTTTAATGTGCATCAGAATCAACCATCAAAGACCCCCTGGGCCATTAAGAAGGGAGATGGCAATTCAATAGATTTGGGGCAGGGTTCTAGAGCCTGCACTTTAAATGACCACTGCTGGGGGATTTTCAGGCCAAGGCTCTGTTGATCACTTTATTAGTTTTCTATTGCTGTGTAACAAATTACCACAAACTTAGTGGCTTAAGACCATACACCTTCATTATCTCACAGTTTCTGTGGGTCAAAAATTTGGGTACTGTTCTGCTGCATTCCAGGGACTCATAAGCTTGAAGTTAAGATGCGAGCTGGCCTGTGTTGTCATCTGAAGGCTTTCCTTCCAAGTTGGTTCATGCTGTTGGCAGAATTCATTTCTTTGAGGATGTAGACTGAAGGCCCTGGCTTCTGAACTGGTTCTCACCACCAGACACCACAGCCAGGTCCTAGAGGCCACCTGCAGAGCCCTGCTATGGGACCCTTTTCATACACAGTTCGCAACATGGCAGCTTGCTTCTTAGAGTCCAGTGAGGGATCCTCCCTGATGGCAGGGAAGGCCAAGTCTCTTTTTAAAGGCTTTCAAATCGTTAAATCAGACCCACTCAGGACAGACTCAAAATCAACTGATTTGGGATGTTAATTAACCTGCAAAAGCTCTTCATCTTTGTGTAAGCTAGTCACAGGAATGAGATCCTATTACAGTCCTGCCTATGCTCAGGGGAGGAGAATTAAAGGGGGGCATGTACACCAGGAGTGGGAATCTTGGGGGCTGTTGTAGAATTCTTCCTACCACAACCACCCTTGAGAAGTACAGGTTTAAAAAGACAAAAACCACAGACCCCTGGGGATTTTCAGTGTGAGAGAAATAAAGCTGATAGATCTAGTTGGCCCTTACCAACAAAAGAGCCAGTGAGACATCAGAAAATTCAGGACTTCAGTGAATGATGAAAATGGCTCATCAGATTAGTAGGAAAACAAAAAATTACTGAATGAATGATGCTGGGACAACTGAATAATCACTTAGGAAAAAAATTTTTACTTAATCCAGAGCTCACACTAACACTACAGTAAATTTCAAACAGGTTAATGATTTTAATGGTAACATGAAACCACAAAATAGAAGAAACAATGGTAGAATTCATTTATAATGAACTGCAAAACTAATCATGACACAAAACTCAGCTAAATCAGTAATAAATTTGACCATGTGTAAAAGAATGTACTGGAGAAGGCAATGGCACCCCACTCCAGTACTCTTGCCTGGAAAATCCCATGGACGGAGGAGCCTGGTGGGCTGCAGTCCATGGGGTCGCAAAGTGTTGGACGTGACTGAGCAACTTCACTTTTACTTTTCACTTTCATGCATTGGAGAAGGAAATGGCAGATCACTTCAGCATTCTTGCCTGGAGAATCCCAGGGATGGAGGAGCCTGGTAAGCTGCCGTCTGTAGGGTCACACAGAGTTGGACACGACAGAAGGGAATTAGCAGCAGCAGCAGCAGCAGCAGCAAAAGAATGTACACAGCAAAAACAATTGGGAAAAGCTTTTTGCAGCTTATCAGAGATGAGCAACATTTCCTAGTGTATAAGGAGCTCTCATAATTCATGAAGAAAAGACCATAACTCAGTAGGCAAATGGGTAAAGGATAAGAATGGACTGTTTATAGAAAATGAAATACAAATAGTTCTTAAACATATGAAAAGTTGTTTGGTCTCACTCAGGCCAAATTCTTTCAAAAATTTTTTGTTTGATGTTTACTATGTGCCAATAATATTGGCTATTTGCGTATAGGAGATATAGCAGTGAACCAAATGAAATAAATATTTCTACTCTCCTGGAGCTTACATTCAACTCTTATGCGATGAGTTGACTCATTGGAAAAGACCCTGATGCTGGGAGGGATTGGGGGCAGGAGGAGAAAGGGACGACCGAGGATGAGATGGCTGGATGGCATCACAGACTCAATGGACGTGAGTCTGAGTGAGCTCCGGGAGTTGGTGATGGACAGAGAGGCCTGGCGTGCTGCGATTCATGGGGTCGCAAAGAGTCGGACACGACGGCGCGACTGAACTGAACTGAACTGGAGCTTACATTCAGGTGGAAAAGCTAATTAAAGTTACCCTGAGATACCACTTCACTTTCATCTATCAGATTGACAAAAATCCAGAAGTAGACATCATACTCTATGGCAAAGGGCAAGAGGTACTCATATTTCACTATGGTAAATTGAGAGGCGAAGTTGGTACAACTTCTATGATAGGTAATTTGGCAATAACTATGTAATAATGATCAAAATTATGAATGTACAAACCCTTTGAGCCAGTAACTCCATTTCTAGGAATTTATCCTATAGATGTTCTCATATAGCAGAGAAATGGCATATGTACAATGTTTACTGCTAGTGTTTGCAAGATCAAAAGGTTAGACACCATCTAATCAACAGGCTATTTAAAGACATGGTGATACATTCATGCTGTGGAATATCAGGAAGTTTTAAAAAAGAATAAGGAAGTACTTATGTGCAAAGATCCACAAGATGTATCATTCATGATATATATATACAGTATTTTGCTAGTTGTGTGGACAAAAACATTTTAGTAACATAAATGTACAAAGTATCATCTATCTATCAATCTATCCAGAAGGGAAGGAAATATGTGATATTTGGGATATTGATAGAGTGGAGATATTGGAGATAGAATGTGATGAACTTTCAAAATCGGTTCATATGAATTAGATGGCATGAAATAAAATCACTATCTCCTCCAAGGTCTAGTAAGGACCAGTAAACTAGTCTCCTAGTCTGTCGAGTAACATGTGCTCTGAGATGTCAGCTCATCTCTTGATATTGATATATGGGAAGTGATTGTCTGAGAGATGGGTTAACAGGGAATATTCACTCAGTATCCCTTTATAGCTTAAGATCTTTGAATCATGTAAATGTGTTCCTTATTTAGAAAATTAAATCCCCAAAATAAGTTTTTCTTATCAAATTTTTTTCTAATTAAAGGAATTACATTCTGAGAGAAGATTTGACAGTATCCCCCAGTCAATCACATCAGTGTTTAATCACCTTCTTGGACAAAAAGCATCATATTCTTGATTACCCTTATCTTCCTATTTGATTTCTCATCTTAAGAAACAACTACCCAAATTTCTCTTTAAATTATAGGTCACCTCATTTCCATCCACGTTCAGGGCTTTGTATAAAAAGCGGAGACATCTGTGAAGCAAAAAAATCACATGCATTATGTAGAACTCAAGCTTCAATATAAAAACTAGAAAAGCAAGACTCAGGATCCCAGTGGAATGAGAGACACACCACTGAACCATGAACAGAAACTTTTGTCGCCTACTTGAAGTCAGTTGAAGATAATAGAAGAACTTTATAAAGTCACAGAGTCATAACAGAGCAGGCTAGACTTCATCATTATCTATAAATCTGCTTTCTGGAAAAATTTTCCCTGAAATCAAGGATGTCATTAATATTCTTCTTAGGGACATATTTAAACAATATACGATAGAAGGAAATGTTTGTATTTTCTAAACCAAAATTTTTTCTTGCTACTTGATGCTGTCATGTTGTGAAGTCGCTCAGTTGTGTCCGACTCTTTGTGACCCCATGGACTGTAGCCCACAGGCTCCTCCATCCATGGGATTTTCTAGGCAAGAGTAATGGAGTGGGGTGCCATTTCCTTCTCCATGTTGTACTTTTTTCCTTTACTTTGCTCCTCCTTCACTATACTTGTTCCCATAAGGTGGTGGGAGAGGAGGAATGAAAGGAAAGGTACAAAGCTGAGAGAAATGGGTGAAAAGTGTCAGACCTGCAGACAGGAAACTGAGTGAGTGGTAGAAACTGCCAAAATCCTGTTTAGACCCAGGGCATAGTTCTCTTACCACAATTGAACATACTGTGTCTGCTTTTACATTGCTGTTGACTAAATAAAGACTAGAACAGCTCTCTTTATTAAATAGCAGAGACCACAGAGAGGATGCCGATGACTCTGGTCAAGGACGTGCTTCCTCCAATACCAGAACTAGAAGTTACTTCCGCGGTGCATCAGCAAGATCAATATACACGGTGAGTGATGCTTCAGTTTTATCGATGATTTGGCTATTTATATAAACTCGAATAGATCCAAGGAAGTATGCTGCTGCTGCTGCTGCAAAGTCGCTTCAGTTGTGTCCAATTCTGTGTGTGTGACCCCATAGACGGCAGCCCACCAGGCTCCCCGTCCCTGGGATTCTCAAGGCGAGAACACTGGAGTGGGTTGCCATTTCCTTCTCCAATGCATGAAAGTGAAAAGTGAAAATGAAGTTGCTCAGTCCGACTTCGTGACCCCATGGACTGCAGCCTACCAGGCTCCTCTGTCCATGGGATTTTCCAGGCAAGAGTACCGGAGTGGGGTGCCATTGCCTTCTCCGGAGGTATAGTTAACTTCAAATTGCATTCCTATCTGGATGTAGCAGATAGAGGGCTTCCCAGGCAATGCACTAGTGGCGCTGCATTAGTGCCTGCCAATGCAGGAGACATAAGAGACACGCGTTCAATTGCTGGGAAGATCCCCTGCAGGAGGAAATGGCAACCCACTCCAGTATTCTCACCTGAAGAATCCCATGGACAGAGGAGTCTGGCAGGCTACAGTCCCTGGGGTCACTAGAGTCTGACATGACTGCAGTGACTTACCATGCATGTAGCACGTAGGAGATAGAATGTGATGAACTTTCAAAATCGGTTCATGTGAATTAGATGGCATGAAATAAAATCACTATTTCCTCCAAGGTCTAGTAAGGACCAGTTAAACTAATCTCAGTCTGTTGAATAACATGTGCCCTGAGATGTCAGCTTATCTCTTGGCACTGTTTCCTGGGATTGAGTCGGAAGTCCAGCAGGCTAATCATTGTTTCACTCAGAACATGAGAAAAGAGAGAATGTAAATTTGTAAAGTAGAACTACTCATTGACCCTCAACTACTGAAATAAAAATTTCTCTAAAGTTTGTATTTTATAACCTAGATGAATGCACATTGATTTCCATGCATTTGAATACAAAACTGTGATCAGAAGTGTCGTAAAAATCTTTTTCTTTCATTCAACAAAGATCTATTAAGTAGCTATTTTGTGAAAGGCACTATTGATAACCATTGTAAGAGGTATAAAAATTGGGACAAAATGGGAAACTAGCATTTCTTAGCATTCTTTTATGGTGCTTAGTGTTTATAATACTTGGGTCCTGGCAGGAAACAGATGATATACTCATACTGAGTAATTTGGGGAGAGTTTCATAAAGGGCCTTTTAAGTCAGCATGTGGGAAAACCAAAACAGGACAGTGTGGCAGCCTGGGACTGGTAACAGTGGGGCCCTGATACTGTCCCTAAGACCAAAGAGACAAAGAACTCAGAGGGACAGGGACAGAGGGACACACATAAACACGCAGAGAACGTGTGCGCAGGACTGCCTGATAGGAGCCGTGGCTTTTGGTCACGGACACAGCAGCCTGTGGTTGCCCCGAGGAGAGAGAATTAATATCCCAATTTGGCTGTTCTCCTTTCTTCTCAATGTTGAGTACTCCCCACTGGCCAGACCCAACCAGAGCCAGAGGATTCTGGAGCTAGCTTGAGACAGTTCATATAGGCTGGTGTCCCAAGCACCAAGCAAGGTGGACAACAGGGGAAAGCAGTGGGGAGAGTCAACCAAGGGGATCCAGCATAGGTGGCTCAGAGCACCAAACTGGAAACTAAGTGCCAAGGATCCCTCTGTCTTCAGGGCTAGAGAGAGTCAGGTCTGCATGCTTGGGTCTTAGGCAAAATTCCTAGGGAGACGATAGTGTCATCATATAATGTTTTAATGAAATGTTACTGGCTGTTGTGCTTGATATTTCTCATTGAGGTCCTCATTCTGGGATATTCAGCCTTGCATAGGCAGGAAGACTCTGTTCACTCACCGAATACTTTTAGAGCACCTACTGTGTGCCAAAAATTCTGCTACTCATTGGCAAAATAACAGCAGTCAGTGGAAGAATTAGATTAGGGAATCCCTAATTCCAATAGAGTGTCAAGTAATATGATAGAGGCCTTCACAGGAACTTGGGGAGTGTAATGAGGAGACCCTTTCACATGTTGCCTAGTATTTAACGGATGTCCAGTGAGTATTTGTCGAGTGAATGGATAAATTCCAACTTCTGTGTTTCTCTAGTAGTGCATAAACACTTTCATTTTTATTTTATAAAAGTGGAAAATAAGCCACAAAAATATAGTGGCAGAGGCTGGAAGAGACCCTAGGTTTCCTGGCTCCTAGGCTGAGAAGTTTATTACCACTAACCACACTGTCTTCTTGGGGCCATAAAGGAGGCTCTGTGGCATAACAAAGGATTGGAAAGAGCCTTTAATCAGTGACTTTAGGAAATCTTCTTGTGTTCTTATAAGACATACTTTTAATAAAAGGTTTTAAATTTTTTTCCACTAATTATTTTCAGGTCAACAGGATTTTATGAATAATATTTGCCTTTGTTTCTTAAATCTTCAGACTATCCTTATGAACTCCTCTGGGCAATTTGGACTGAACCCTTCTGAAGAGTACTCATAACTCTATTCTGAGAATGAGTTAACTGGTAAATATTTGGTACAGCTGAGGCTGCACAATAGGAACCAGTAGAAATGATGACTGGTTGATGGGAACTAACTCAATAGCACTCATTTTACCAGGAGATCAAAGGAATGAGAGTTTTTTCCAGAAAGGAATTATGAGTCATGAAAAACAAGCTGATGAAACCCATGAAAAGAGAACACTTGCTTCCTTTGTTTATCTACCATTATACAGCTTACAGTAGCCCCCAAATTTGATTTTGAGATACCAAAAACAAGGTTGAGGATGAAAATGCTTTCTCTCATCCTCCCACATTGCAGATCCTGATTTGATGTGTTTTCTTAAACAGATGGATTGTTCCTGTTTTACAAATTGCTTAAGAGGATCTGGGTTGGTTGGTTATACATTTGCTTGCATCTATAAATCTTGCCTCTTTTTGGCACTGAGATGTTTAAAAAATTCAAAGATACCAAAATAAAATTAATTTAAGTGAAATATATGAATATTTAAATCTAATAACAACATGTTTCCTTTGTTTCTTTTGGTATTCATTTTTTTATAGCTATCACTGATGTCAAGAGTTATTATAAATATTAATTACACTAAAATTACATATAAACAAAAGGACAGTTCTTAACTTTGAAAAATAGGAAAATATCTTCCAAAGAATTAAAATGGCCTTACTATTCATAGCAATCTACAGATTTAACGTGATCCCTATCAAATTTCTCATGACATTTTTCACAGAACTAGAACAAATAATCCTTAAATTTACATGGAACCATAAAAGACCCAGAATTGCCAAAGCAACCCTCAGGGGAAAAAACAAAGTAAAACCAGAAAAAAAAGCAGGAAGCATAACCCTCCCAGACTTCAGACAACACTATAAAGCTCCAGTGATCAAAACAATGTGGTACCAGTACTGGCACAAAAGCAGACATATGGATCAATGGAGCAGAATAGAGAGCCCAGAAGTAAACTCATACAGTTACGGTCAGTTAAGCTTCAACGAAGGAAGCAAGAATACACAATGGGGAAAAGACAGCCTCTTCAGCAAGTGATGCTGGGAAAGTTGGACAGCTGCATGTAAATCAATGAAGTTAGAACACACCCTCATACCATACACACAAATAAACTCAAATGGCTTAAAGACTTAAACATAATATATGACACCATAAAGTTCCTAGAGGAGAACATAGGCAAAACATTCTCTGACATAAATTGTACCATGTTTTCTTAGGTTGGTCTCCTAAAGCAATAGAAATAAAAGCAAAAATAAATAAATGGGACCTAATCAAACTTACAAGCTTTTGCATGGCAAAGGAAACCATAAACAAAATGAAAAGACAACCAATGGAATAGGAGAAAATATTAATATTTGAAAATGTTGTGACCAACAAGGGCTTAATTTCCAAAATATACAAACAGCTCATACAACTCAACAACAAAAATACAAACAACCCAATCAAAAAATGAGCAGAAGGTAGACGTTTCTCCAAAGAAGGCATTACATATGGCCAATAGGCACATGAAAAGATGCTCAACATTCCTAATTATTAGATAAATATAAGTCAACACTATAATGAGGTATCTCCTCACACTAGTCAGAATGGCCATCGTTAAAAAGTCTATGAACCATAAAGGCTGGAGAGGGTGTAGAGAAAAAGGAATCCTCCTACAATGTTGGTAAGAATGTAAATTGATGCAGCCATTGTGGAAAAAAAAAGTATGGACAGTCCTCAAATAACTAAAAATAGAACTACCCATATGACCCAGAAATCCCACTCCTGGGCATATATCCAGACAAAACTACAATTCAAAATGATACATGCATCCCCAATGTTCATAGCAGCTCTACTCACAATTGCCAAGACATGGAAACAACCAAAATGTCCATCAACAGATGAAAGGATAAAGAAGATGTGCTGTATATATACAATGGAATTCTACTCAGCCATAAGAAAGAATGAAATATTGCCATTTGCAGCAACATGGTTGGGCCTGGAGATTATTATACTAAGTGAAGTCAGAGAAAGACAAATACCATATATCATCCTTACTTTGGAACTGTGGTGCTGGAGAAGACTCTTAAGAGTCCCTTGGTTAGCAAGGAAATTAAGCCAGTCAATCCTAAAGGAAATCAACTCTGAATATTCCTTGGAGGACTGATAATGAAGCTGAAGCTCTAATATTTTGGCCACTTGATGCAAAGAGCTGACTCATTGGGAAAGACCCTGATGCTGGGAAAGATTAAAAGCAAGAGGAAAAGGGGACAACAGAGGATGAGAAGGTTGGATGGCACCATCAACTCAATGGACATGAGTTTGAGCAAACTCCAAGAGATGGTGAATGAAAGGGAAGCCTGGCATGCTGCTGTCCATGAGTTGGAAACAACTTAGCAACTGAACAACAACAATAATATGTGGAATCTAAAATATGACACAAATGAATTTATCTGAAAAACAAAAAGAGACAGACAGAGAGAACAGACTTGTGAGTGACAAAGGGGAGGCAGTAGGGAGGGATGGGCTTGGAGTTTGGAGTTAGTTCAGTTCAATCGCTCAGTCATGTTCAACTCTTTGTGACCCCATGAATCGCAGCATGCCAGGCCTCCCTGTCCATCACCAACTCCTGGAGTTTACCCAAACTCGTGTCCATCGAGTCAGTGATGCCATCCAGCCATCTCATCCTCTGTCATCCCTTTCTCCTCCTGCCCCCAATCCCTCCCAGAATCAGGGTCTTTTCCAATAGTCAATTCTTCACATGAGGTGGCCAAAGTATTGGAGTTTCAGCTTCAGCATCAGTCCTTCCAGTGAACACCCAGGACTGATCTCCTTTAGGATGGACTGGTTGGTTGCAGTTAGTAGGTGCAAACTATTACATATAGAATGGATAAGCAATAAGGTCCTACTGGGTAGTTCAGTCAACTACACTCAATATCGTGAGATAAACCATAATGGAAAGGAAATAAAAAAGAATGTTCAATTTAGTTCAGTTGCTCAGTCATGTCCGACTCTTTGCGACCCCATGAATTGCAGCACGCCAGGCCTCCCTGTCCATCACCAACTCCCAGAGTTCACTCAGACTCACGCCCATCGAGTCAGTGATGCCATCCAGCCATCTCATCCTCGGTCATCCCCTTCTCCTCCTGCCCCCAATCTCTCCCAGCATCAGAGTCTTTTCTAATGAGTCAACTCTTCACATGAGGTGGCCAAAGTACTGGAGCTTCAGCTTTAGCATCATTCCTTCCAAAGAAATTCCAGGGCCGATCTCCTTCAGAATGAACTAGTTGGATCTCCTTGCAGTCCAAGGGACTCTCAAGAGTCTTCTCCAACACCACAGTTCAAAAGCATCAATTCTTTGGCACTCAGCCTTCTTCACAGTCCAACTCTCACATCCATACATGACCACTGGAAAAACCATAGCCTTGACTAGATGGACCTTAGTCGGCAAAGTAATATCTCTGCTTTTGAATATGCTATCTAGGTTGGTCATAACTTTTCTTCCAAGGAGTAAGCGTCTTTTAATTTCATGGCTGCAGCCACCATCTGCAGTGATTTTGGAGCCCCCCCAAAATAAAGTCTGACACTGTTTCCACTCTTTCCCCGTCTATTTCCCATGAAGTGATGGGACTGGATGCCATCATCTTCATTTTCTGAATGTTGAGCTTTAAGCCAACTTTTTCACTCTCCTCTTTCACTTTCATCAAGAGGCCCTTTAGTTCCTCTTCACTTTCTGCCATAATGGTGGTGTCATCTGCATATCTGAGGTTATTGATATTTCTCCCAGCAATCTTGATTCCAGCTTGTGTTTCTTCCAGTCCAGCATTTCTCATGATGTATTCTGCACATAAGTTAAATAAGCAGGGTGACAATATACAGCCTTGACATACTCCTTTCCTATTTGGAGCCAGTCTGTTGTTCCATGTCCAGTTCTAACTGTTGCTTCCTGACCTGCATACAGATTTCTCAAGAGGCAGGTCAGGTGGTCTGGTATTCCCATCTCTTTCAGAATTTTCCACAGTTTATTGTGATCCACACAGTCAAAAGCTTTGGCATAGTCAATAAAGCAGAAATAGATGTTTTTCTGGAACTCTGGGAAAGAAAAATATCTTCAGAGAGTTAAGGTGGAACTTAATCTCTTAATGTCAATATATGGCTAAAATTGCTTATCTGCATAGATTTTCAGAGTTTAACTGCAGAGTCTGATTCAATATTAAGCAATCTAACAGGAATGAATATTTCAGCACATAAAGGTTTTTTTTTTTGTACTCTATATTTTGTTGTTATTAGCTCACAAACTGAGGTTCTAATTGTAAAATTTAGAGACTGAGGATTTGGCAAATGAAATTCTACTAATCATACTTTTTCTTGCTTGCGTTTCCCCAATTAATAGGTGAGTCAGGCTCAGATCTGGAATACTTCAGCAGGAATTTAGGGGTGTCACACTCTCTGAGGTATGGACATTATATGATTTCTGAGAAGCCAAATTATTGTTTCCTTGCATATCACCTACTATATTCTGACAAATGACTTGGAAATCAGTGGGAACTTGGCATGCAAAAAGCATAAATCAAGCTTCAAGTTGTGTTACATTGTGGCAGCTTTTAAAAGCTGATTTCACTTATTTATTAAAATAATAGACTTTAACTGAAACTGTGAAGCACTGAAAGATGTAGATGGCCTGCTGTCTGCCCACAGGCTTATGATGTGAAGGAGACAGGAGATGCATGCCACTAATTATAATACTAGGTGCCATGGTAAGATGTGTCATTAATAGGCTGCGCAGTTTCTGCTGAGAAGTCACAGGCCAATAGCATCATTGCCAGTTGAGGGTGATCTGGTAGGCTTCTCCGGAAGCCCACTTCTGAGCAGAGTCTGAAGGATGAGTTTTCCTAATCTCTCAGTAAATCTATGCTTCTCAGCCCTTGTGTCCTTTTCATATCTGTCGTTTACAATTATTTTCATGATTACTAATTAAGGTCTGTCTCCCTGCCTAGACTGGTTCTGTTCACCATACTATCCCTGGCAGCTGGTATAATGCTCGGCTCACAAGTAGGGGCTTCATATATATTTGTTGGATGAAGAACTATTTCTTGAGCTTTCTTATACACCAGGCACATGCCATGTACACTCATCTCCTCCTCACGGTAGCTCTCAAGGTGTCATTACCTCCAGGAAGCCAACCAGTTAGCGTGTCATCTCTGGACTAATATCTAGCTCCAGTTGAGGTCTGTTGGGCTGCAAAGCTGGGGCTGCCCCCAGGACTCACACTGCGGGGTGAAGATGGAATGAAGGGCACAAGACGCTTGGGGGTGCCTGAGAAAACAGCTCTCACCCAGAGCTCCAGTGTCCTCTCTCCTGGGAGTAAAAGGAGCCTGGGTAAACCTGACCTTGAAGGAGTCTTCTGATGGAATGTCCCTGGGCCTGTTGGTCCTGCCTGTCTCTCCTTCAGCCAGCCAGTTCGGCTCAGCTCCCTGCGCACTTGGCTCCAACAAAAACGAACCCGTGTTCCTGGGTGTCTGGTGTGACTCCAGGCTTCCAATCCCCACCGTTGAGCCTGACTTTTAGCACACCCCACTTTTGCACTGGTTCCACTTCTGACCTTGACCCACCTCATACGCCCTCCCTATGATTTATAGCTTCATTCTCTGTATGTCTGTGGTTCTCACCGAAGGTGACCCTTTGCAGCTGTGCCCCACACTTATCTCCTTGATCTCTGTGTCCTGCTGAGTAGCGGGGACCCCAGCTCTCCGTCCAGAGGAATTCAGGTGTCAACTGGAGCGGGCAGGGAACCATGGCACCAGGCGGAAGGCTGGCTACGTTGCTGAGACGCCGAGCAGACATGGTGGGATTAGCATGGAAGAAAGAGGGATGGCCAGAAGAGAGGGTGTCAGGGGAGAATTGGTGGCACTTGGCAATGATTTGATGCAGGTGTGGCCGAGGGTGCAGCAGGGGAAGAGGGGAGAGAAGAGAGGCAGAGGGCACCCCTCCGGATCTCTGTGTGGAAAACAGTATTGCCCAAACTTACAGCTGCCGCCTTTGGTTTCCAGAATTTTCATTTTCCATAAGACTCCCTTCAAGCTTTACTTTCATCCTAGTTTCAAGCTCTGCTTCTCCCTGCACCCTGCATACTTAGTCATCCTGGATGGAGCAGTCATTCTTCAGATCACCTTGTTCCTCCAGCTTCCTTTCTGACTGTTCCCTTTCCTTCCATCTGCAGAAATCCTCTCCACTCCTCAAAGGCAGACAGGTTACCATGTCCATGGAGCAGCCCCTGCTGATGCCAGTTGGAATAATGTCTCTTTTCTGTGCTTCTCTAGGGCTTAGTCCTCTTATCAAAGTCATTCTCACATCCTGCCTCACACCACATTGTACTCATGTCTGTTTCCCCATCAGACTGGGAGGAGCCTGGGAATTACATCTTTTCCAGCTTCTAAGTCCCCAGTGACAGGTACTCTCTTCTCCCTACCTGCTCCTCCTTTGCAATACTCATCAATGGAGTCTGACAGATATTGGTTGTAAATCGGGCACAGTGTTAACCTTGAAGGCATGCGGAAGGGAGTGGGGCTGGGACATCTAACACACTGCCATGTTCTCTTGTGCACTTGGTAGTGGATATATGGGAGTCATTGTGTTGTGATTCTACGTAGCTTACATATATTTTAAAATACACTTTTGTGCCCACTTGAAATTTAATAAAATCAAATTTTAAAAGAGATAAATATTGTATAAATTGCATCATCCTTTCTCCTTCTGTCAGAAGACAGCTCTATCTTTCTCCCAATTATATTTCTTTTCCTTCATATAAAACATGCTAGAATAAAGACTCAGACTCATTTTTCTGACAGTTGATTCTTGTGATTTGATTTTGTTTTCTTCCTTCTCTATTTTTATTTTACTTCTCTTTTCTGTCTATATCTTTCTTTTTTTTTGTAAAACAAACAAACAAACATTTATTTATTGGCTGTTCAGTTCAGTTCAGTCGCTCAGTCATGTCCAACTCTTTGTGACCCCATGGACTGCCAGGCCTCCCTGTCCATCACCAACTCCCGGAGTCTACTCAAACTCATGTCCATCGTGTTGGTGATGCCATCCAACCATCTCATCCTCTGTCGTCACCTTCTTCTCCTGCCTTCAATCTTTCCCAGCATCAGGGTCTTTAGCAATGAGTCAGTTCCTCGCAAAAGATGGCCAAAGTATTGGGAGTTTCAGCTTTGGCATCAGTCCTTCCAATGAATATTCAGGACTGATTTCCTTTAGGATGGACTGGTTGGATCTCCTTGCAGTCCAAGGGACTCTCAAGAGTCTTCTTCAACACCACAGTTCAAAACCATCAGTTCTTTGGCGCTCAGTTTTCTTTCTAGTCCAACTCTCACATCCATACATGACTACTGCAAAAATCATACCTTTGACTAGACGGACCTTAGTCAGCAAAGTAATGTCTCTGCTTAAGGCAATGGCACCCCACTCCAGTACTCTTGCCTGGAAAATCCCATGGACGGAGGAGCCTGGAAGGCTGCAGTCCATGGGGTTGCTGAGGGTCGGATACAACTGAGTGACTTCACTTTCACTTTTCACTTTCATGCATTGGAGAAGGAAATGGCAACCCACTCCAGTGTTCTTGCCTGGAGAATCCCAGGGACGGGGGAGCCTAGTGGGCTTCCGTCTATGGGGTCGCACAGAGTCGGACATGACTGAAGTGACTTAGAAGTAGCAGGTTGGTCATAACTTTAATTCCAAGGAGCAAGCATCTTTTAGTTTCATGGCTGCAGTCACCATCTCCAGTGATTTTGGAGTCCCCCAAAATAAAGCCTGTCACTGTTTCTATTGTTTCTCAATCTATTTGCTGTGAAGTGAGAGACCAGATGCCATGATCTTAATTTTCTGAATGTTGAGCTTTAAGCCAACACTTCACTCTCCTCTTTCACTTTCATCAAGAAGCACTTTATTTCTTCTTCACTTTCTACCATAAGGGTGGTATCTCTGCATATCTGAGGTTATTGATATTTCTCCCGGCAATCTTGATTCTAGCTTGTGTTTCATCAAGCCAAGCATTTCTCATGATGTACTCTGCCCATAAGTTAAATAAGCAGGGTGACAATATATAGGCTTGACATAATCCTTTCCCGGTTTGGAACCAGTCTGTTGTTCCATGTCCAGTTCTAACTGTTGCTTCTTGGCCTGCATACAGATTTCTCAGGAGGCAAGTATGGTGGTCTGGTATTCTCATCTCTTAAATAATTTTCCACAGTTTGTTGTGATCCACATAGTTAAAGGCTTTGGCATAGTCAATAAAGCAGAAGTAGACATTTTTCTGGAACTTTCTTGCTTTTTCTATGATCCAACAGATGTTGGCAATCTGATCTCTGGTTCCTCTGCCTTTTCTAAATCCAGCTTGGAGAATTTCGAGCACTACTTTGCTAGTGTGTGAGATAAGTGCAATTGTGTGGTAGTTTGAACATTCTTTGGCATTGCATTTCATTGGGATTGGAATAAAAGGTGATCTTTTCCAGTTCTGTGGACACTGCTGTACTGGATCTTAATTGCAACTTGCGGAATCTTTAGTTGCAGTGTTTGAACTCTCAGTTGTGGCACAAAACTCTTAGTCACAGCATGTGGGATCTAGTTCCCTGACCAAGGATCAAACCAGGGCCCCCTGCACTGGGAGTGCAGAGTCTTAGCCACTGGACCACCAGGGAAGTCCCTCCATCTTTCTTAACCATTTCCAACTATTGGTGCTACTCTGATGGGTGGCATTCTTAGGATAATGGGTTCTTACATTTGAAAAATCTAAATAGGTATGTTATTGATTAACAGAGAGGTATGACAACAAACGGATGCATTTTAAAATCTTCTTTGAACTAGGAATCATTACTTTAGTAAAGACAGAGTGGTCTAGAAGCTTCTTTGATTTGAAGGACAAGATGAAGTGTGATTGAAAGGGCATGGGGCAAAACAGTCCATTTTGGCAAAAATAATACTTCACAGAATCTTCTGGATGAGTTTTCCCTCCCCAACCCTCAGAGTTAAGGCTGTTACCAGAGGGAAATATCGAGATAAATTTATTGCTTATTGAAAGAATATAATATTTAGGTTATCATTTGAGATACTTTCATCTGCAAATAATAGCAAGCCCAAGTCGAAGTGACATAGATTAAAAGAAGATGTATCGTCTCACCCAATAGAATTCTGAGTAGGGTGTTTCCCAAGTTGGTGAACTGAAGAACTCACCCCACTGAGCACCTGGTTCTTTCCTCCTTTTCCTTTCTGTTGTCTTCTATTTGTTGGCATTGTCTTCAGGCTTCCCCTCTTGTGGTTTCAAGGACAGTTTGTACTAAATGATGGCCCCACAGCACATCCTTCCACCACTCTGTTCTTTTTAAAAGTGAAAAGCTGTTATAGGAAGCCCTCTTCTGGAAAGATTTCTCCTCATGTCAGAGCGTCTAGAGTTGGGTCACAAGTGTGCGTGCTAAGTCATAGTCTTTCTAGGCCAGGTAGCAACTGGGTCACAGACCTACCCTTAAACCCAAGGATGACAGCACAGGGGGATTGAGACCATTATGATTGGTTTGAAAGTGAAAGTGAAAGTTGCTCAGTTGTGTCTGACTCTTTGCGACCCCATGGACTATACAGTCCATGGAATTCTCCAGGCCAGAATACTGGACAGGGTAGCCGTTCCCTTCTCCAGGGGATTGTCCCAACCCAGAGATCGAACCCAGGTCTCTTGCATTGCAGGCAGATTCTTTACTGCTGAGCCACTGGGGAAGCCCAAAAATACTGGAGTGAGTAGCTGTTCCCTTCTCCAGAGCATCTTCCTGACCTAGGAATCGAACCAGGGTCACCTGCATTGCAGGCAGATTCTTTACCAGTTGAGTACCAGGGTCTAGAAGGACTCACATTGGCCTGGTTCTTTAAGCAGGGAGAGAAATTGACTGTCAGAATGAAAACAGGTCTCTGTAAGCATGGAAGAAGAGGAAACTATGATGAGTGCCTCCTAGAATGCTCCTCATCCTAAGGAGATGTACAGGAGAAACTGATTGAAAACAAAACACAGGCTTCCCCTCGGGACAACCTTTTGAGGCACACTAAGGCTCATGCATTGGAGAAGGAAATGGCACCCCACTCCAGTGTTCTTGCCTGGAGAATCCCAGGGACGAGGGAGCCTGATGGGCTGCTGTCTGTGGGGTTGCACAGAGTCGGACACAACTGAAGTGACTTAGCCGCAGCAAGGCTCTTCATCAGCATGTGTCGTCATCCAGCGTTTCATGATGGGTGTCCATAGGGTTATCATAGGGCTATCATTTCCTCCGAAGATATGTCTATTTTCAGATGGACTGTGAAAATAGCCCAACTATTTCTACGTAGAAAGGTGATTATCAGTGTGTGATAGTACAAAGGCAGGCACAGTGTTTGTAGTGAAGAGTTGCATGGTTGTCATTATCTTTCTTTTGTGATCTTATGCCACTTTCCTCTTAGGAATTATGTCTCATCCATTGAATAATGTCTTGGCAAGGCTGTATGTAAATTGAGGTTTCTTGCCCATCAGCCAAGGGGTGACATGTGACCTGAGCTAGACGAATGTGACCCACTTTCTCAGGACTTTGAATTTATAGTGACATGAGAATGGAAAATATTATTTGAGTTCTTTATTCTGGCAGTTAAGTTGCATCATTCCTGCTTTTAGACCCTCTAGGATCCACCCAGCCCCTCCAAACTATCTTGATCCTGAGGTTGGTTCTCCAGCCTTCCCTTTGATTCCACGAGCTATCAGTAACATCTTTGCAAAAAGATCATTTCCTGCTTCAGTAGCTTGCTATATACAACGTCTAACATCTATTTTATTTCATAAAATCATAGGATGTCTGAGCTGTAAGAAATCTTAGAAATCATCTGCTCAGTGCCCTCATTTTACAGCTGACAAAATTGAATCTCCCAGAGGTTGAGGGTTTCTCTCAAGGTCACATCATGGAACTTATCAGTGACAGAACTGGGAATAAGACAGGGTCTCCTTTGCCCAGGGTAGTGCAGCCTCCTTTTTATTTTCATTCCTTTTATTATAAACCACAGCCTGCCTTTCTCCTCTTTCTCTCATACTTAATACAGAATGGTGACCTTAAAATTTTCATTTCTCCCCTAAATTCATAATTTGCTTGGAGGAGTTAAAAATTTTGTTTCAGAGGTAGTCCTTTCAGAGATTTGGCATCTGGTAAAGACAGGCATCAGTTTATATCCTTATATGGAGTCTTAACTATTTTCAACTATCTATAAAGAAATTCATGTTTGGAAAGGAAGTGGTTTGCTCTAGGGAAACATATGGGTTAGGGTTCTGAAAGTGATTATCTCCCATTTTTAACTTTAGCCTCTATCTGTGTGCGTTTGGAGAAAGTCTACCTCGATTCCCACTAAAAGATAAATATCTGCTCTATTTTTCCAGTTACCTTAGGGGAATCATAGCTTAGACAACTGCTGCCCAAATAGCCCAATGTTAAGGTAGGAATTGGAAAGAGGTTTTCCCTGGTGGCTCAGTTGGTAAAGAGTCCATCTGTAATGCAGGAAACCCAGGTTCAATCCTTGGGAGGGGAAGATCCCCTGGAAAAGGAAATGGCAACCCACTCCAGTATTCTTGCCTGGGAAATCCCATGGACAGAGGAGCCTGGTGGGCTATACAGGCCATGGGGTTGCAAAGAGTCGGACAAGACCTTAGCAACAAAACCATCACCGCCACCAATTTAGGCACTAAAAATGTACTGGTTAATTCATTTATCATCTCACAATATCAGAAAGCAAGTGCTCTTATCAGGATCCCAATTTTTGGATGAAGAAAGTAAGGCACAGAGAGGTTAAGCAACTTGCTTAAGGATACACAGATTTAAGTGGCAGAGCTGAGATTTGAACCAGGTGGTCTCAGTTGAAAGTCCATGCCCTTAACACTCTCTTACATCTTAATTATTAACTCTTGCTATGGAGATAAAAGTAGATTCATATTCCTAGGAAAAGAAGATTGTCCAATACCTTTTTGTATACATTTCCAGCAAGGGGGGAGGGGGTTCTGTAACATGACTCTCTTGTGTCCAGTGATGCTGGCAGCATACACTTAGGAACACCATTGAACTGCAAGTACTCCTACACAACAAATGTTTTTCTTGTCTCTACCCATGTAACCAAATACATCTAAAGAATTTGATTACTTGGTAGTTGTGAGATGAATTGCACAGAGGGAAGCTTTTTGCTCTGGATGCTCATCAGATAGGATCAAAAGTGAATCATTTAATAGATTATTTAAGAGTCAAATTCTTTGAACTCATCTCAAGATCCTCTGTGGTGAAAGGTACTAATTACAATACAAAAACAGCCAAATATTGATTAGAAAATGCTATGAACTAAGTGCCCAGAAAGTCCTTTTCTGCTTACTGGATTTAAAACACATTATTCTGCTTTAAATTTGTTACAGAGAAACAGGAAATCATCTCCAATCCCCATTCTGTTTTGGCAAACAGACAAAGTAAGTTTTATTTTTAAGCAATTTATCAAAACAAAGTTCCACTATGTCAAAAGGAAATGGCAACCCACTCCAGTATTCTTGCTTGGGAAATCCCATGGACAGAGGAGCCCAGCGGGCTACAGTCCATGGGGTCGCAAAGAGTCGGACACAACCGAAGCAACTAAACAAAAACGAAAACAATGCTTACATCACAGTAAGATTTTTTTTTTGGACATTATTCTTTATTCAGAGTGAAAAATTCAGTAGAAAAAAAGGTTGTTTAAAAAACTGTCTATTTTATTCAAGCTCTCTTAATTACAGACTAATGCTAGAAGAAAAGTTCATTATTCAGTAGTAGTTGTTGCTTTTTTAATAGAATAATTCGATCAATGTGAGCAAAAAAGGATCTCTTTAAATGGCATGTTTTAGTGGCAGAATTCACACAGGCTGTATTCCTGAGAATATGCTGGTTTGCATGGATGGGTGGTGCTGGAGGAGCAGTAGGGAGAATGAGGTGGGAGAAGGCTTCTTGCCTCTCTTGGGAACTGGTGGTAAGAGCCGTGGGTGTATAGCGCCCCCTCCCTGAGGACCAGGTTGGCCTACCTGTGCCCCAACAACCTAGTATCTGAGCACCATTAACAAGTACTGGTATCTGATGTAGAAATTACCCAGTAAGTGTTTGTGGACTTAATGAATGGAATGCTATTGGAGCCCAGACAAGGGCACTGAAATCAAGGAGGAAGAAATGAGAGAAGACTTTCTGGAGGAAGGGGCATAATCTGAGACTTAAAGAAGAAGTTGGGCAGAGTGGAAAGAACATATATGAGGGCACTTGGGCAGTTGTGTATGGAAAAGAGTGGTTTACTTTAAGAGCTATGTGTCCTCCAACACACACACACACACACACACACACACACACGGGCTCCTGACATGCAGGAGATGGAAGCATGCTGTCTTTGACATTGTAATAACCATGCTATTCTGTTTCAAGGACACTGTGGTAATTAACATGGGAGAGAGACAGGCTTTGTTAAACTTGAGAATGTCAGGGTTCTGCAGGGGAAAACTGACAATACTGTGATCTATTGTGATATTTTTCATACTCTATAATTTGAGCTTGTAACTGCTTAACCAATTAAAGTTTAAGCAGGCAGCCCTTAAATACTACTGCACAACTGAAAGAATGATTTATTACACACAGAGTTATTGGAAGAGAGGGAAGCCAGATTGTATTCAGAGGAACACCACTGAAGGTGGCTGTTAATTTTTGCTCCAGATATAGGCTTCCCTGTTTAACTTAGAGAGAAGCTGCACCCTCAAGCCTCCTTTTGGAGAGTTCTAATGCACAATAGTACACTAAAAGGTTTAGGAAGTCCTTAGGGTTAAAAAAAAAAAAAAAGATTTATTAATGGTTAACCCACTTCTCAGGAAAGTTCTTTTTTTTTCCTTCCTGATTATCACTGAGTACATTTTTGAATCACTGCAGTGAGAAAAGATTGAGACACCAGAGGAAATTTCATCCCTCTTTGGGGGTTATATTATAGCCAGATTTTAAAAAATCCAGTCTAAGATAAATTCCATTAAAGCACAATTTGTGCTAATGATGCTATGCTGATTTTAGGAATGCACTGTTCGACATTGTCAATAATGTTGAATTTCGCAGTTTATTTGGGCCCCTGATGGGCTCCAATCAATGCATGGTAGCAGCTGCATAAGTTAAATTGCCACTGCACAGAGCTGAGAGGGAGCGTGGTGCAAGGGGCCATCCACAAGGATCTCTGTGGGTTTTGCCCTTGAGTTGATGAGGAATTGATGAAGGTGCCCTAAAAGGTAGGAGGGACCAGACTATAAAGGACTTTGTTTGGGTATTCTCCCAGATGCTGGGGTTCAGCCAATGAAGGTTTCAATTAAAGGAATAACCAGATTTTCGCTCTTAGGGAATCTACGCTGACACTACGACGATGGGTGATTAGAGGGGAACTAATACCTGCACTGACACCAGGTTGGTATCATAGGGGAGGAAAAATAATTACCCCCTACCATTCTGAGTTCTTAACTGAGATCCCTGTAATAAAAGGCAGATTGACAAGAGGAAACAATCAGAAATTTACTAACATGTAATCTCATGTATATAAGGGTGATACCCAGGGAAAAATGAGTAACTGAAAGAGGTAGCTTAGAATTTGGATTAAATCTTGCATTCTAAATAGAGAAGGGGGCAGGAGATGTCAGCCTCTTAGGGCAGAGCAAATGATTTTTTGGAAAGATGAGTGGACCCTTAGAAGAATAGGTGGGAAATATGATGGTTTGTGATAAAGTCTGTCTGGAAGTGGTGTGGACTGCTGGTCTCCTCTTCCGTATTGAGGCAGTCTTCCCTGATTGTTGAAACTCCCAGTTTAGGAATCTATGACAACTGAGTCCCTTATGGAGTATCTGTCTTCAGGTAGGTAAGGGAAATTCAAAGCCTCTCCCTGTATTTGCTGTTTTTCAAGAGCCTACAGCTCAATAGTAATCAACATACCAAAGCAGCATATTTGGGGATGGCATGTCCTGAACCCCTACAGCCATATGTTGGGGTGGCAAATGCTGCTGTCCTTCATTATCTATTATGCCAGTTCACAGGAATGATGAGAAGAAAGGGAAACAAGACGGAGGCGTGGGATCCAGGAAGATACACAAAGAAATAACTGATAGCACTCGGAAACTGATTGGGCCCTGAGGGTGAAGAAAAAGTAGGAGCCTAGGGTGACAGCTAGGCTTCTGGCAGAAATAACACTATGCATCCAATTAAGAAAATATGTTAATAGGAGGAGGGGGGAAAGGTGATGAATTCAATTCAGACATGTTCAGATTAAGTTTAGTGGGACACCCAAACACTACACAGGTGTCTGATAGGAAGCTGATTCTATGGTTGGAATCCAGGAGTGATGTTAGGGTTCCAGGTAGAAATTTGCATGTTATCAGCATATAGGTGGATGCTTCCCTGGTGGCTCAGAAGTAAAGAATCCACTTTCCAATGCAGGAGACGTGTGTTCCCTGGGTAGGGAAGATCCCCTGGAAAAGGGAGTGGCAACCTACTCCAGTATTTTTGCCTGGGAAATCCTATGGACAGAGGAGTCTGGCGGGCCACAGTCCATGGGTTCACAAACAGTCAGACACAATTTAGTGATTAAACAATAACAACAACAAGCAGGAGAAAAGACAATTTGTAACAAGTGGTGCTGGGAAAACTGGTCAACCACTTGTAAAAGAATGAAACTAGAACACTTTCTAACACCATAGTGTTAGAAAAATAAACTCAAAATGGATTAAAGATTTACATGTAAGACCAGAAACTATACAACTCCTAGAGGAGAACATAGGCAAAACATTCTCTGACATACATCACAGCAGGATCCTCTATGACCCACCTCCCAGAATATTGGAAATAAAAGCAAAAATAAACAAATGGGACCTAGTTAAAATTAAAAGCTTCTGCAAAACAAAGGAAACTATAACCAAGGTGAAAAGACAGCCTTCAGAATGGGAGAAAATAATAGCAAATGAAGCAACTGACAAAGAATTAATCTCAAAAATATACAAGCAACTCCTGTAGCTCAATTCCAGAAAAATAAATGACCCAATCAAAAAATGGGCCAAAGAACTAAATAGACATTTCTTCAAAGAAGACATACGGATGCTAACAAACACATGAAAAGATGCTCAACATCACTCATTATCAGAGAAATGCAAATCAAAACCGCAATGAGGTACCATTTCACGCCAGTCAGAATGGCTGCGATCCAAAAGTCTACAAGCAATAAATGCTGGAGAGGGTGTGGAGAAAAGGGAAACCTCTTATACTGTTGGTGGGAATGCAAACTAGTACAGTCACTATGGAGAACAGCATGGAGATTCCTTAAAAAACTGGAAATAGAACTGCCATATGACCCAGCAATCCCACTGCCTGGCATACATACTGAGGAAACCAGAATTGAAAGAGACATGTGTACCCCAATGTTCATCGCAGCACTGTTTATAATAGCCAGGACATGGAAGCAACCTAGATGTCCATCAGCAGATGAATGGATAAGAAAGCTGTGGTACATATACACAATGGAGTATTACTCAGCCATTAAAAATAATACATTTGAAACAGTTCTAATGAGGTGGATGAAACTGGAGCCTTTTATACAGAGTGAAGTAAGCCAGAAAGAAAAACACTAATACAGTATACTAATGCATATATATGGAATTTAGAAAGATGGTAATGATAACCCTGCATGTGAGACAGCAAAAGAGACACAGATGTATAGAACAGTCTTTTGGACTCTGTAGGAGAGGGTGAGGGTGGGATGATTTGGGAGAATGGCATGGAAACATATATAATATCATATGTAAAATGAATTGCCAATCCAGGTTTGATGCAGGATACAGGATGCTTGGGGCTGGTGCACTGGGATGACTCAGAGGGATGGTATGGGGAGGGAGGTGGGAGGGGGGATCAGGATGGGGAACATGTGTACACCCATGGTGGATTCATGTTGATGTATGGCAAAACCAATACAATATTGTAAAGTAATTAGCCTCCAATTAAAATAAATAAATTAAAAAAAAAAGCAGAAACTATGGATATACCTAGTGGATTAGTAAATTTGTTTTTCAAACTGATTTATATGGTTTTGGATGAGAGAACTGCAAAGTGAATTTCAAGTTGAACCTATTTTATTCGGTAGAGTGCACAACAGTTGCCATAACGTGAACTAGTTGGATGAATATATGGATGAATGGATGATTGAATGAATAAAGGGTAGAGGTTCATTAAAACCAATAGATGTTTTCCTCTTTTACTTTATTTCATGATTTGTTTTAGTTTTAGCTCTGGAAACAAGAAAAAAATATGACTATCTCGAAGAGGCAAAAAGGCACCAGTGGGTGGATTGTTTGGATGCAACACATGGAGGACTTTATTCCTGCACTTAAAAATCAATGAGCCTTTTGCTTTTAAGCCAAGTGATTTCAGACCATTGATGTATATTATTCCCGTTAGGTATCGATGCCCTAGCAGTGACTGACCAACTGCTGCCTTCACAGCAATCCAGATGGAGATGACCAGTCAAATGACAGACTTGTTACTTTCAGCAAGCAAGCCTGTTATTTCACACATGACTTCCTTTGAGTAAATGTGAGTTTTCACTCTACATACCTGGCCAGAAATCAAGTAGTTTTACAAGAGAGATGTGGGATATCAGGCACTGGATTGTGACACCCACATCTTATATAAATGGCCATACTATGGTCCTTGGGGGCTGCAAAATAGTCCAAGACTCCTTAGTAATCAATCACACCACCATCAAGGCAATAGACAGGGCAGGTTGGAAGCAAGTTTCCATTACCACTGATGGATGACTTTCACCTTTTTGTGGAAGAGTAGTTTTGACTCTTCATGAATCATAGAGGACATACTTAAAATGCCCAGCTGTGGCCCTAAACAGTCAAAAATATTTTCATACTTCTCTACAGGCATCAAATAGTTTGGGCAATGCCAAGTAAGTTACAATCCATTTCTGTAGTTTGGGAAGGTCGTTTGGACTCAGATTCATTATCTGCTGAGACTTTTCTTTGTTTTCCATTTATTACTCTCCTTTGAGTGAAATAGAGCTGCAGGAGTGGAACAGAGACCTCAGTTCATTCATCCCTGACACATTATTCGTGTCTACCATTTCTCCATAAACTTGGAGAGAAGAGACAGAAATTGCAAATGCAGGGATTTAAATCCCCTTGGGCTGCATTTGTCAAGATGAGCAGATTGTAAACTGCCTCTTGCAAATATGATAAGCATTTGGGCATCAAGCTAATAACCGGGAACCACAGACTCATTTATTTGTGTGGTGTTTCCCTCCAGAAGTTTCTGAAATTGCCTCTGTAGTCATTACATAGACCTAGAATTGTTCAGGTTTAGCAGGAAGATTAGACAGACTACACTATCTGGCTAAGGAAGTTGGCTTTTTCCAGTGAGGTTGAAATGATAATTTTTTTTCTGTTTATATCATCACAATCTTTACAAACTGCACACTTGGAATACTTGATTTGGGCTTTTCTGAGAAAACAAGGAGAGATCTGTATAATCCTTTAAATTGTCTTAGAGCTTTATAGGCACATTGATGACAAAGAAATCCAAATCATTAAGATGCTCTCACTCACAGTTATGGTCCTTCTGTTGAAAAATAACCTTTGTATTTTACACTCTAAGTCCCTGGCAGGACCCTATCCTCTTATCTACTTCAACAGAAGCTATTTTCTTTTGCTTCTTGTTTTGACCTTTAAAAATTTCATGACATAAGTCATCCATTAATACATTTTCATTATAAAAATATTACAAATAACACTGGAGTTCCCTTTGATTATTATGTCAAATTCTGAAGTTCTCCCAATCCTACTACAACCCTATCCATCTTTGGTCACAAGCATCATTAATAGTTTTGTGTGTCTCTCTCCAGACTTTCTTCCAGGAACGTGTGTGTGTATGTGTGTGTGTGTAGTATATTTTTGTGTATGCTATTATTATATGTTATTTGAGATAAATATACTATTACTGAAGAAAGCTGAGCACTGGAGAATTGATGCTTTTGAAATGTGTGTTGGAGAAGATTCTTGAGAGTCCCTTGGACTGCAAGGAGATCCAACCAGTCCATTCTGAAGGAGATCAGCCCTGGAATTTCTTTGGAAGGAATGATGCTAAAGCTGAAGCTCCAGTACTTTTGCGCCTCACGCGGAGAGTTGACTCATTGGAAAAGACTCTGATGCTGGGAGGGATTGGGAGCAGGAGGAAAAGGGGACGATAGAGGATGAGATGGCTGGATGGCGTCACTGACTCGATAGATGTGTTTGAGTGAGCTCCTGGAGTTGGTGATGGACAGGGAGGCCTGGCATGCTGCGGTTCATGGGGTCGCAAAGAGTCAGACACGACTGAGTGACTGAACTGAACTGATACTATAAGTACCATACCACAGGTTTCTTTTTTCATGCAGTATTCTGGAGCTCTGTTAGTACAGAGAGCTGTTCCATCTTGCTATGGATTGAATGTTTATATCCTCCCAAAATTACATGTTGAAGCCAATGTGATTATATTTGGAGGATGGCTTTGGGGAAGTAATTAGGTTACAAGTAAGGGTGGAGACCTCATGAATGAGATTAGTGCCCTTATAGGAAGAGACATAAGAGCGCTTGCTTCCTTTGTCTCTTCATTCTCTGCTGTGTAAAGATGCGATGAAAAGACAGCCATCTGCAGAGCCAGAAGTGGGCTCTCACCAGGCACCAGATCTGCCAGTACCTTGATCTTATCCAGAGAAATAAATGTTTCTTGTTTAAGCCACCTAGTCTATGGTATATTTATAACAGCAGCCCAAAGAGACTAAGACACATTCTTTCTAGTCTTTTTTAACCACTGCATAATATCTCACAGTATTGGTAGACCACAGTTAGCAAATAAGGGTGGTTACTAAATAGGTCGTTCTAATTTCTCACTGTAGGCTACCCCTGCCTGATGAAGAGTCTTGAAAAATCCGTTATAGAGTGAATTCTTCTAAGTAGAAAAGTGTAAATTCCATTTACATAAATGGAAAAAAAAGTTTATGTACTTCTAAGCACCTAAATCATGCCCATTTATGCTACAACACCATATAACATTAACATGGACACAAGGACTTCTATAGTTAATATTAACTTGGCCAGATATTCTCCATCATTAATTACCCTATCATACACCTGGTTCCATTCTTTCAGTATTATAGATTGAACACTTAAGACTTTGATGTATTTGTTCATTGAACAAATCACTACTGAGCACCTATTATGAGTCAAACACTGCTTTGCATGCTGGGAATATATTAACAGACAAAAAATTCCTGTCTCATGGAAATTAAATCCTAACACGACAGACAAGTAACAGACAAGCAATGAAATAGAGCAAGACCTTATGGCCCTTCCCACCAGCCATGTTCTCAGCCTGCCTTTTGTCTGTGGAAAAACTTTAGCCAAAGAATAAGTTTAACCAGAGAAGTGAGAAAATGCAGAAACGAAGGCAAGCAGTCAGAGGAGGCCAAATAATAATAATGACGTCACTAAGCATAGCAACGGAGAAGGCAATGGCACCCCACTCCAGTACTCTTGCCTGGAAAATCCCATGGGCGGAGGAGCCTGGTAGGCTGCAGTCCATGGGGTCGCTAAGAGTCAGACACAACTGAGCGACTTCACTTTCACTTTTCACTGTCATGCACTGGAGAAGGAAATGGCAACCCACTCTAGTGTTCTTGCCTGGAAAATCCCAAGGACGGGGGACCTGGTAGGCTGCCGTCTCTGGGGTTGCACAGACTGAAGTGACTTAGCAGCAAGCATAAGCAAAGACCTTGGGTTCCTCCTCAAGGGCTGCAGATAATATTCTGAGCTGTATCCTGTCAGCTCTGTTATAGATGCTGAAACCCCCACCAAGTGGAGAAGTTAACCACATGATGCCCAGATTATAGCCGTGACATAAGCAGCCACAGTTCTGAGAACTGGCCTCAAGGAAATGGGAACGAACTGATCCCAGAACTGAAGATTAGCTGTACTTAAAACAATCACGATGACACTGGTCAAACCACAGATGACCAATCTCAAGATGACTGTCAGAGCTGACTGTGCCATTTCTGCATGTAGCCCTCTCTCTCTGTCTATGAAAGCTCTTACTCCGATTGATGGGGAGAAGTTGGCGTCCACCCTCCCTCTCCCCGTTACTTGCATCCAAAATCAAGCTTTTCTTTCCACCAATCAGCTTCTTTAATAGCTTTTGAGTGGTAAGCAGCTGGACCTTGGTTCAGTAACAGTAAGATATAAATGACGGTAGACAGTGATATATCCTAAGGAGAAAAAAACAAAGCAGGGAAAGGGAATATTGGGAGGACTGAAATTTGACCTGGAGATACCTCACCAAGAAGGAGGCTTTTGATTAAAAACCCTAAAGAAGTGAAGGAGGGATGTGTGATGCTGTCTAGAAGAAAATTATCCTCTCTATATAAGATGCCCTATATCCTCTGACTAAGATGCCCTCGAGGACCAAATAATTCTTTCTGACAGAAAAGGCCAGTCTTTTTGTCCTGCAGTTCATCATTGGTGTCTCGTCCTTTATCACATTTCTTAGCAGCAGATTTTTTCCCCCAAAGATAGCAGACTAGAGTTTTCTTGCAGAAGTGTTAAGAGGCGATCACAGTTTTCAGTGATAAATGGATCGCTCAGCATGAGATTTATAACATGAGGGAGAATGGGACACATAGGCTACCCACTTTCTCTTGGGAGGCATCGGCAGGAAAAATGTGGTTAGGCTTCTGACAGGGAGATTTGTGGAGCAATCTGTCTCTGCTGGAGGCCACTGGCTAGAGAAAGAGTCCAGGTATTAGCTGGAAGAGAAGAACTCAACCCAAGTGAAAATGAGCAACTTTTTTTATGACCAGGTATCTGCTTATCTGGGGGCTCTGGCTAGCATTTTATATACTCCCTCGATATAAATCCTATCTCTTCTGATTATCATGTGGATAACCTAAGGCAGATTATTTAATCTCTCTAAGGTTTGCTTTTCATCTGGAAAATAAGTATGATAATAGTCGCTATCTCATAAGGATGATGTTGGGAATTAAATTGAGACCATGGAGGTAAAGTGTCTATAACATAGTTAAGTAGTTAGTGAATAAAGATATTGTCACCACCAGCATCATTATCATCACCATAACTACTACCGTCATCTTTATCACCAACAACAAAATAATCAGCATCCTTACAACCACCATCACCACCACTCCATCATCATCAGTGTCAACACCACCATCATCATCTCTGTCACCCATCACCATCATCACCATCACAGCCAATACCACCACCATCAACATCTCTATCACCACCACCATCATTTCTTGGGCTTAACAGGGAACAACACCAAGTTCAAGGACAAGCAGGCATTACTGAGCACATCTTTAAAATACTTATCAGTATCTCACAGCCCATGGTACTAAAGAGTCAACAGAGAGGCTGCCTAAAATTGGTAATCTTCAAGGCAAGGGAAGCATAAAACCACTGCAAGCTCCAAGTAGGTAGTAGAGGGTTAAGGATTTGCAGGAAGGGTGGTGATTTACAAATGGGATTCCTTGGCACCAGTAACAGGGGAGGAGGAGGAAATGGAGCCATTTTAGGACAATCAAAGGCACCTGTGAAACAGGCTGCTGTGCTGATGCTGACCAGGGAGCTGCCTGATGTAAATATCTGTGAAGAGGTGCAGAGGCCTGCTGTGAGAAGCACTCGGGGCCCAATAACCTCGCACGGCTTCATTCTGTGTCTCTTTGGCTCCAGTGTGTTCTCAGTTGCATGGAAACAACCACAGCTGATGACCAAATCTTTCAGCTACAAATCCACCTCATAGTATAAAGAGAGCTAAACACATAAATATTCAGTTATCTCTAAAAATAACATGTTAGCTTTCTCTTTTGTTGAGAGGCTCTACAGAAGAGTTTACAATACTAACTGGTCAGGCCAAAATGACATGGGTTTGAATCCTGGCTCTGTTTTACCACTTGTGTAAGACTAGATGAGTTCTATAATTCCTTGCATCTAAATGTTCTCATTTGGGGAGCGGAAATTGTAGTATCTACCCATTAGGGTAATTACGGAGAGTAAATGGGATGATACATACAAAACACTCAGCACGGTGCCCAGCACACAGTAAATACACATTAATGATTGTTATTGAAGATTTTTGGCTGGGTTGTTTTCTGGTGAGGTAAATGGGGAAGGAGAATATAAATGTAGAGAAGGAGAAAGGGAAGAAGGGAGACATGAAAAAGAGAGTCAGGATGCGGAAAGCTTATCTTGGAAAAGAGGCACTTAATGACTGTAAAGAAAGTCCTGAGAGAGAAAAAGGATAAAGATGGCAGGGACTCAAAGGCAGAGAATTCGTTTTGCTTTTTTGCCAAGGTTTCATCCATCTGCTCTTGGCTTCTATGCTGACTTTTCCTGCCAAATGGCAGCTCTAGAAACCTAGTGGTGAAACCCAGGGCAGGGAGTCAGACCATTTCGGAATCACCCTGAACTTTTGTTCTCAGGGGAGTCATATACGAAATGTACATACTATTCTTTTGCAGTATGGGATCGCTTTGAGACTAATAGAAGAGACAGGCCTTCAAGTGAGTCAGCAGTGACCACAGGCAGACATAATCCTATTGCTTTTTGGCTGACAGCTCATGCAGAGAAAAAACACTCTCTGATCCAGACAAAGGTAACAGCTTCAATTCCAACACAAAATTCTTATCCTACACAATCAGGTTTATTCCCAGTCTATGATGGCTCTAGACACAAGAAATATCAGAAACACCATCAATTTCTTACTATTGGGCTGTAATAAGCTAATCTTTGCTAAAAGTAAAATGCCCAAAGGGTAGACTAACTCAGATTATTTTCAGGAGCTAAGCACGTATACACCCAAAAGAACTCAGATTTGTTTAACAGCAGACATTGCAGTGGAGCATCTATTATAGGCAAATATACAGAAGTGAAGTCGCTCAGTCGTGTCCGACTTTGCGACCCCATGGACTGTAGCCTACCAGGCTCCTCCATCCATTGGATTTTCCAGGTAAGCGTACTGGAGTGGATTGCTATTTCCTTCTCCAGGGGAATCTTCCTGACCCAGGGATCGAACACAGTTCTCCCGTGTTGTAGGCATATGCTTTACTGTCTGAGACACCAGGGAAATTTTTTAAATATACAGAAAATGAACATAAACCTGAATAAGTTATGAGATAGCTAGAAAAAGACAACAAATGGTTAACTACATGATTTTTTTTTTTTCAGTGTGAGAACGGCTGGTCTGAATCCACTCTGATGGCTTTTTGAATCTTAATCAACTACAAAATCAAGTCAAAATTGCAGTTCTGAAATGAATTTTCATTATGATTTCTTCTGATATGATTTTACAAACCAACATTTTAAGAAACCAAGTTGAAGCCTGGATCTGAATATCAGAATGTAGGGCATGCTTAAGAGAAAGATCAAAGGGCAATTTTGACATTACAAAAAACTAGCTTGACCCTGAAGAATAATTGCTTTTATAAAATTAAATATGAATTAAAGTCATGTGTATGATCCACCCCATCTGTTCAGCATACATACATATTACAAATGTATATATTTTCTTAGGAAAGAAGGGAAACATGCTTATTTCACATTTTTGCTGAATTCCTTCCTAAGACATTATGTCCTAGAGCTCTGGGATGGCTGTGACTGGAATTTGCCTGCTTTTGTTTCTAACTTAAGCACAGCCTGGCAACCTGTACAGAATTTAACTTTCTAGATATGGGATCACCTTGGGGCAGGTGACTTCTATTAATACAAAGCACAGGAGACACTTATTTCTGGGTTCAGATTTCTCTCACGTAATCTGCACGTAATCTGTCCAAGGTGCTTCTTTCCCTTGGAGTTCTGCTGCTGAGGTCCATGGTCCACCCCTTGGTGGCTGCAGCTGAAGCGGCTCACCCTTGGTTTTGCCCAGCCAGCCACATGGCTCATTTAACCATGGGCTTGATGTACAGCCCAGTGTGAGACCCGGAGGGAAGGGAGGCTTCTGTCTGAAGTTCAAGATTAAATACTTTCCTCTAAGAGTTGGGATTTTGCCCTTTAGAGCTGCATGTATCAATACCCCAAAGCAATTTTCTTGGACACATTTTGCTTTGAATTTGAAATATGCTTTTGAAGCTTTTTATTTAATAAGGCACAAGCATAGGCACAAACTACATTCATTATTTAGACTAGAATTTCTTTTGCACTTGATGTAAGGAAAAAAAAAAAGGCTGGCAAGCATGTTCAGGGTAATTGCATAGATGAAATGAACCCAATTTCTGTAAAGGATTATTGAAGGAATACAAAACTTCCAGAGTAAGTCTGTTAAATCATTCATTCAGTAACTGACTGACATTTGCTCAGATCTGGATCATGTGCTTTGCTAGCTTTTAAAGCAAGGCAAAGAAAAAATTATTTAAAAGTGATGGTGAAAAACAGTATTGAAAGAGAGCAATCTTGGAGAGTGGATATATTTTAAATGATGATTCTCTCTTAAATAATGTAATCCACAGACCATGGAGCTAGGCCCCAGGAATCATTTCTCAGCCTGTGTTTTCACTTGGCAATCCTCACATCTTATCATTAAAAGATATATAAGTGCAATGCAAATAATGTCACCACTTAAAAAATAATTCTCTTATTCTTTTGTAGATTTATATTTCATTTCATGATTAAAAATTTTGCTATGTACTAAGTGAGTGAAGGCTTAAAGTCTAATTTCTAGCCCCTCTGCAACTATCTCTTTCTTTTACATTTCCTGTTAACACCCATAAGTTCATCTGATGCTAAGAAAACTCTGATATGAAGAAATTTTAAATCTCAACCCTTTCCTCTGCTCTATACATAAAAAGTCTAAAATTTATGAAGAGGCAAATGCAACATTTTCATCAGTTAATTGTTCTCTAGATTTAACAGCAGAAACATTTCAGGCAATCAAAAAGCAAGTAGGAAAAACCACCTTTAATTGATTCCACAGATAATTTTTTTCCAGATTATAAATAACTTCTTATATTTTCCATTTGGCTGTTTCAGGAGTTACACAAATGAAATTCAGGATATTGGAAAATAAATTGCTAAGAAGTAGGATGATATGAAAAGATCGCTACTTTACCTATATGGAACAAAAGTTGGTCTATTCTACCAGGGGAATAAAAGCAAATGTGAATGAGGCTAACATACAGGCCTTGTTTCACCAGAAGAGTGCCACTGGGTAAGACATCTTGTGATAGTACCTGGGAGGGATGTCATTGGGGCTCCCAGACAAGAACGTTGTATGAAACCCCACCCAGAGTGAACACTGGGGCTGGAGGGGAGAGGCGTTGACAATGCCTCTCCTGGCTGCAAGGTCTTCGGTACAGCCTCTTGAATTGTAATACTATTTAGTTATCCATACATCAATATTTTCTGTCTTTAGGAGCAATGATGGCATTTGCCTCCAGAGAGTGTGATCTGTGTATTCATGGAATAGCTTGATTCAACTGTAGTAGATTTTAAAGTGGAGTCCTTGGGGTTTACTGTGTTGTAATCCCTCTAATATTCTATCTAAATACTTGCAAGCTCTGTGATTATGTCATTATGTACTTATGGTCATAAGAAGTCAGTTTTAAACATAATATTCTTTAGTATCCCTTATCAATATGTATTTCCATCCCATATGCAAAGTTTTGGATAAAAAATTTCAAGGAATGTGAAAAAATCCAATCTGCTGAGGGGTAGGTAGAACATTTAAAAAAATACTTATTTACCTTGTTCGTCAAATTTTTTAAGGTTTAGAAAAGTTATTAGTATTGTAAAGCATTTTCAGAATGATTATAAGTCCTCTTTCAGAATATCTGTTTATACCAGGGTAAGATCATGTTCTACTGTGAGCACACAGTAGGAGCTCAATATATGCTTGTTTGAAGAATGAATGACTATAAAGAGACACCTATATTCCCCTTTCACTATAATAGGTAAAAATCTATAAGTAGTGTTATCTCTGCCCATGGCATTTATATAATAAAACTAAGTCCACTATAAGAACTGATTTAAAGTCATACTATAAGAATAGGAAAATTTAAAGTGGAAATTTAAAGTCTAGGGTCCGCTCATAACTTGCCAAAGATAACATGCTTAACCAGGAAAATGGAAATGAATATTTGTGAGTGAACTCTAGATTAAAGGAAATTATCAATACAAAGCTGTGAAAGTTTAAATTAATATAAAAGAAACATAATTATTTGTAAAAACAACCATATACATTAAGAGAAATGATACTCTCTTTAAACTTGCATTTTCAATACTGTCTGTGCAAAATTGCTTGTAGGTCTCCAAACGGGCGTCTGTGGCTGGATGCATGGAAAACTTCCCATGAAATGCACATCAGAGCAACAGGGCCCACTGTTTCCTTTAACAAGATGAAGTCTGGCCAGGTCATGGCTGTGCTTTGGAACAACTGGTCTGGATGTGTGAAACCTGCAGGACAGGCAGCAGCAGCTGGAAGGCATCCTGTATATATGTGGTGCTATTGCAGCCCTGTGAATGGAGAAAATTGTCATTGAAGGGTTACTGTCAGAGTTCCAGCTTGACAATTCTTCCCATTTGATAAATGTTCTTCTCCTCAAACCCCACACTATTTTAGAATATTTTTCTTTTAATGCTGTTGCTTAAAGCAGATATAAACACATTTTGTTGGATGGCTTGCAACCAGCTCTGAATTATCTACACTAACAGAGAGAAGAATTCACTTGAAGCAAGCCATTTCCATAGACTTTTAGGGTATATTAGGGTATATATTTCCTTTAGCTCAGATGGTAAAGAATCTGCCTGCAATGCAGCAGACCTGGGTTTGATCCCTGGTATCAGGAAGATCCTTAGAGAAGGAAATGGAAGCCCACTCCAGTATTCTTGTCTGGAGAATCCCATGAACAGAGTCCATGGGGATACAAGGCGATGGACATGACTGAGTGACTAACACTTACACTTTAGGATATATTATGTGTGTATAGTCAATACCCATTATGTCCAGTCTTACTTATCCTTTTTCCAAATCAATCTCACTGCCCTGAAATAACACAAAAGCACAGCATGAAAGAGGCTGTAGTTCGTCCTAACCTACAGATGAAGAAGGGCTTCCCTTGTGGCTCAGACGGTAAAGGATCTGCCTGCAATGCAGGAGACCTGAATTCGATCTCTGGATTGGGACCATCCCTTGGAGAAGAAAATGGCAACCCACTCCAGTATTCTTGCCAGGAAAATCCCATGGACAGAGTAGCCTGGTGGGCTACGGTCCATGGGGAGGCAAAGAGTCAGACAATGATTGAGTGACTAACACGTACAGATGAATAACAATAATGGGTTACTGGAGATATTGTGCGATTATTCATGGTGAATCCTTGAATGCTGTCATCTTCCCATTCATGTTGATACCCTCCACTTGGTTTGGATATTTGACATTGCTATTCATGTTCATGGGTGCTCTAACAGACAGTATTCCACAAGAGACCACTTAAAGTTTCAGGTAATTAAAACAGGAGAAAACTTCCACCAAAGGAATGAATAAACGATTTGACTTCATACTTTTCATGATCAACAGTAATTCATCTGCTAATGCCTTTTGGGTGGCCAAGGAAAAGGTTCTCAGGTTCCATGTTCTGCCTCTGATTGCCTGGATTTCCTTCAGCTCTATCCTCCAGAATCTTCCCTGCATGTCAACTCCATCCGTCTGGGAGGCTGTGTCTTAAGCAATAACACTTAGGGTCATCACTGTTACTCCTGTACCTTGGTAGTTTTCCTTAAAGGTAAGACCTAATTCCTAAGTGCATTGCTATTTATTTATATGTAGCCCTCCCTCACTTTTGTAATTTCCAAATTTTACATTTGACAGGTACTTCAGAGAGCAAGAAACCACTGTATATACACTGCTTATATTCAAACTTAACTTGTCAACACCTTGAGGCTTCAGTTGGGTGCTGTGGGGCTACAGAAGTGCCAGTTCCTTATAGCTGATCCGTAATAGAAGAATTTCCCCCACTAGCCACAGATGGAACACAGTGCCTACGGTTCAAGAATGAGGAGTCCTAGGTCCCTTTTCTTTTCTTTTATTTTACATCGCTGCTTCTGGCAAAGCCACAGCTGTGTGGGACAGCTGCATGTCCGTGTGACAATGTCCTGGTGTGTGGGCAGGCCATGGAGTGAGTGGTTACAGAGGATCTTGCCTCTCATTAGTGAATGGGCAGACGCTAAATATTTACCTGTCATTTGTTGCCAGTCTGGAGCTTAGACCTGGCTAAACCCAAGGTTATTGTGAATGGAGGGAAGTGCCCACTTTTACAAAAATTCACCATTGAGCAAGAATCCCTCGTTGCAGCAATAATCACAGTGTTAAATCTGGTGTCAAACTTGGCAGCAGAAATGTGCTTCTGCCAGAGGAAACAGCGACAGAAATAATGTGCAAGCTTCGCATTTCTCTTTATCATCAGGAATTCTTGAAAATTAGGTATTGTTGTTTCACTCGAGGGTTTACAGCTGGTTGAACTATACAAATGTACTAAAAAAAGACTGTAGACGATAAAATTTAGAATTGCAGAAATATTTGCTGCCTGGGAGAAAGACAAAACGTGTAGCTCTAACGTTTGGTTTAATTCAGAAGCATTTTCTCTCTGGGGGCCCACTTACCTCTAACAATACACTATTGATCATGGGGTTAAGGACCTCGGCCTTCTGGTTGCTCTGTGGAATCAAAAGTATGAAATTGACAGATTAGGTGCTCATACTCCAAGGCTTGTCAAAGTGTTAAGACACTGGCTTTATGAGGGATCTCTTAGAGAAGAAGGGGAGACGTGGGATGCTTACTATACATAGGCTTCATACTTGGTGCTTCCTCTACACGATCTCATTTAATTTCCACAGAAATCTTAGAGGGTAGACAGGGACCATGATAACTCTGATTCACAGATGAGAAAATATGAATCAGGAAGGTTGAGCAAGTTATTTAAGGTCATGTAGCTAGAAATTTAAACTCAGACCTTTTAAAACATTTAAATCTTGTATCAGGTCTGGGATTAGGGGGAGGTGAGTGAGATTGAGTTGGACAGAGTCAGCTTCAGTCTTTACTTAAAATTTTTATATTTTGTTCATCATGACTTTTGGTGTTCATTTTGATTTTTAAAATATTGCATCTATCTAGATGACTGAGGTTGTCTCTTTGTCTCTTTTTGAGAGATGGTCCCCTTAAATTTGGTAGACAGGTTAAGTACATTTACTTGCCTTACTAGTCCCAGCCCTAGTCTGTCTGTTTTTCTTTTAAATGCAAGCACAGGTACTTGGTTTTAGGGTATGTCTTCTAGGTTGGCAGCAAGTTAAAATACTCTTGAATATAACTTGCAAACAGTTGGCAGATTCCAGTTTGCAAAACATGAATATACATAAAGTGCAGAATACAGAGTCTAGTGTTAAGCAGGTGTTCAAAAAGTGTTAGTGTCCATGTAAAAATTATTATTATGTCTGCTATTGGTCCATTAATCAACAGTCTTCTCTATCTAAAATGTTCAATCTACCCTTAGACAATAAATAATTAAAGGGACTAGAAAGAGAGACGGCAGTCTTAATAGGCTGTTTTCTCTTACAGTACTCGAAAAATGTTATGGTAAACAAAAGGATATAAATGAAGTCTATCTTCCCAGAGCAGCCCACTTTCATTGACATTACTCTATTGAGGGCTAAATAATGTCTTACTGGGGAAAGCATAATGGAGTCTTGGGAAAAAACTCTTTAAAAACCTAGTCATTTTAGTAAGTAACCAGAAAATCCATTATGGTTTGCTTTCATGTTTATTTGATTATCAATAAACCTCTAAAATATAATCAAAATGAGGGCAATAAAATGACATTGGCTTTCAGAATCAATGAGATGTGCAAGCAATTTAAACAGAGTCTGGAGAGCAATATACACTCATTAACTTCAAGTTATGAATAATGGCTCTTTTAGAGAACAGAAACAATGACTTGATGTGAATGATTTATTATAGCACAAGACAAGAGGTACTGTTGTGGTGAGATGGCATTTCATAAACTATCTTTAGATCTGGTTTTTTCCTTCTTCAAAATGATAATTTGTGTATTCCTGATTTTGTATATACAAACATTTGGACACACATGTGTGTGTATTTTATGTGTATATGTGTGTATATTCATTCATTTTTGTGTGTATATTCATTCAAGTACATACTTATCTGCTAGAACTTTGCTACTCAAAAAGTAGGATATGAGTCAGGAGCACTACTACCACCTGGGAGCTTGTTAGAAATGCAGAATCTCAGTGCTCATCCAAGACCCACTGAATCAAAATCTGCATTTAATAAGATCTCTAGGTTATTCGCTTGCACATTAAGGTTTGAGAAGCATTGTGTTGGAAACACTACATTAAAGACAAGGAAAGCAATCCCATGAATATTACCAATCAATGTAAATAAATTAATGTTTAACATGGGTATACCCATGGTTGTTTCATATTGATGTTTGATAGAAACCAATGCAATACTGTAAAGCAATTATCCTTCAATTAAAAATAAATAAATTTAAAAAATAAATTCATGTTTAACATGAATCATAAAAAACATATAGCACATATACACAAAGACATATATAACCTCATCACTAGGAAACTATAGAGAGCCAGTTAGCTGTCTGCCTCCTGTGTCTGATGGGCAGCCAAGTGGGAGTTGAGAGACTAACTGAGAAGCCTGGGTGAATTAGTTCACCCCTCTGGGACTCAGTGTCTCAGGTAGTAAACTGGAAAAAAGCAGAAAGAGTGAAAAGAGGATACAACAGAGCCTTGGGAAGCCAAGTCACTAAGGTCATTCCATTCTGATTAAGACATCACACCTCTCTGTAAATCTAGCAGTTATACCAAGGTCCACAAGCATCAGTTAACCTAGGCAATGGTGAGCAAATAAATGCACTTTATCAAGCCTATCCTATGAATAAGCTTCCACCTGCAGCCCCCCTTCACTCTGCCTGCTTACAGTGAAGCTCTGCTGCTGAAGGCCTAAAATCAGACAAATATTAAAAGCTGGTGTTTTGCAAAATAAGAGAGGCAGACCATATTCTCTGACAGCAGAATGAATCATTGGTATGTAGCTCATCCTTTATTAACTAAGCCACTTACAGAAATGTGGGAGGCATACACCCCATGACAGTCAGTCTACAATCATTTCTGCTTTTTTTTTTTGAGAACTGCCCTTCTCCTGGGGTGAGGGGAGGTGCGTTGCAGCAGCCAGGTAGGTCTACATGCAATGACTGTCCTCAGTCACTACTGGTGACACCAGATGGGTATCTAAGGCATGCTATTGAGCCTTTCAAACCTTCTCACCCAGGATCCTAGAATTGGAAGGGAGAGAACTGGGAACTGCTGGAGTTGAGTCACATTAATATTAAAGCAACGCTCCAGAGAGAAGGTACATGAGCTCTGCTGAGGAGTCCCCACAGCTGCTCATACATCTCCACCTCCTTTAATAAAGTTCCTTTACTGCCTGTCATGGATTGAATTGTGGCCCCCAAAGATATATGTTGAAGCCCTTACCTCCAGTATATCAGAATGTGACCTTATGTGGAGATAGGGCTTTATAGATTTAATTAGTTGAGGTTGTGCTGGTCACCCAGTGTGTGGTACTTGTTAAGGCAGCCCTAGGACACTAATACATTTATTACCCAAACACCCTAGCTAAGACAGGAAGCAAAACTTGTTGTTTCTCATATAAAGAACCATCTGCCCTTGCATCCAGGGCCTTAAAGGAAAAGTGGAAACCTTGAAAAGGAATAACTTCCACTGCCTCCTCCAGTCCCACTAGCTTGAGCTATATAACATGACTGATTTCTCAAGAAAATAACCAGAAGCCACATCTCCAAGGAATACCAAACCTCTCAAATTTGTTACTTCGAGAATAGAAACACTTCTACAGATTGGTTGATAATATTTTTTTCTTTTGGTTAAAGTTGAAGTGTAACAATAAAGCTTGTGTGGCTTATAAAATAGGCTTTGAGGACAAGTGAAAGTGAATATTAAGAATGACTTATTTTAACAGAAATTTTGGTTTTATATATCACAGATATTAAGTAATAGAAGGAATCTTCATTTGATATTTTTGTCTTTAACAACTAAAGGAAATGAGACCCAGAGAGGTTTGAAAATCCACCCAATATCTTGTATAACTGATATGGTCGCATCTAGAATTCAATCGGATGAGAGTCTCGAGCCACCTGTTGCCAAAGAAGATGCTCAAACCTCATTTTAGTAAATGTCTTGGCTGCATTTCTGCTTGTGGAGCTATCAAAGAAGGCATTCCATCCTCTACTTCATCTCACAGCCCCTAACAGACCTTCCCTTTAAAAAGGTGAAAAAAAGAGACTGTATTACAGTCTTACCCCAACAGTGGTTAAAGAAGTTGTAAACTTCTCTGTAAAGAGGCCACTTCTTTGCACATTGCAGTAGTTAATCTGAAAGAAAAAAAAAAAGAGAGATTTGGGGATTTTTAGTTAAGGAAAATAATTGGATTGTTCATACAATTATTGATACTAATACAGCATTTCCTTTAAAAGAAGGGCACACAAGTTTGAAGATGCTCTGTAGCAATTTCTCTTAGTATTCTTCCATGACTCACAGTCAAAATAGTTTAATCTAATTCTTACCCTACCTCTTTTCAGAAGCAAAAACATATGCAGGAAATTACCAGGCTTGAGTTCCACATGTGTAGAGGTTTAAGACTGTAGCCAAGGGACCAGCATTTTGGTCATTTGAAAATAATAATGAACAGTCACTGAGGTACCATGTTAAGTACGTTTGTATGCATAATCACATTTAATCCTCATAACGGCTTCATTCAGTTCAGTTCAGTCGCTCAGTCTTGTCCGACTCTTTGTGACCCCATGAATCGCAGCACGCCAGGCCTCCCTGTCCATCACCATCTCCCGGAGTTCACTCAGACTCACATCCATCGAGTCAGTGATGCCATCCAGCCATCTCATCCTCTGTTGTCCCCTTCTCCTCCTGCCCCCAATCCCTCCCAGCATCAGAGTCTTTCCCAATGAATCAACCCTTCACATGAGGTGGCCAAAGTACTGGAGTTTCAGCTTTAGCATCATCCCTTCCAAAGAAATCCCAGGGCTGATCTCCTTTAGAATGGACTAGTTGGATCTCCTTGCAGTCTGAGGGACTCTCAAGAGTCTTCTCCAACACCACAGTTCAAAAGCATCAATTCTTTGGCGCTCAGCTTTCTTCACAGTCCAACTCTTACTTCCATACATGACCACTGGAAAAACCATAGCCTTGACTAGACGGACCTTTGTTGGCAAAGTAATACTTTTGCTTTTGAATATGCTATCTAGGTTGGTCATAACTTTTCTTCCAAAGAGTAAGTGTCTTTTAATTTCATGGCTGCAGTCACCATATGCAGTGATTTTGGAGCCCAAAAAATAAACTCTGCACTGTTTCCACTGTTTCCCCATCTATTTCCCATGAAGTGATGGGACCAGATGCCATGATCTTCGTTTTCTGAATGTTGAGCTTTAAGCCAACTTTTTCACTCTCCTCTTTTACTTTCATCAAGAGGCTTTTTAGTTCCTGTTTACTTTCTGCCATAAGGGTGGTGCCATCTGCATATCTGAGGTTATTGATAGTTCTCCTGGCAATCTTGATTCCAGCTTGTGCTTCTTCCAGCCCAGCATTTCTCAAGATGTACTCTGCATAGAAGTTAAATAAGCAGGGTGACAATATACAGCCTTGACGTACTCCTTTTCCTATTTGGAACCAGTCTGTTGTTCCATGTCCAGTTCTAACTGTTGCTTCCTGACCTGCATACAAGTTTCTCAAGAGGTGGTCTGGTTAGGGTCTGTGATTATTCCCATTTTATAAATGAAGAAATTGACATTTAAGAAGGTTAAGTAACTTGCTTAGGACAAGAATATAATAGAGCTGGAATTCAAACTCAGATGTCTCTATATCTTGATTATGTTTTTATGAGATGCCTCAAATCAAAGATACTGTAGAATATGTTTTTTAAGACTTACATCAAAACTCTGTTTATTCCAGCCTTTCTAGGTGTAGGACTTTACCCCAAGAAAATAACACAAGGTAGATACAAATATTTAACAAAGTAATATTTGTCATAATATAGAAGATGATGACAAAAACTGAAAACCTAATTACCTAACAATGTGTATATTGCCCAATTTTTTAACAAGTATATATATTTACATGAACAGCGATTAAAACGCTATTAGCAAGACAATAACTCCAAGTTAAGAATCTTACACATTAAAAGATTTAGTGATGTCAGTGGAAGTTAAGTTCATTCTGATAAATAGGGGTTGTGTCTAGACTATGTATTCAGTATGTTGCCTTATATCCATCTATCCCCCCTTCCACCCATCCACCCATCCAAGACTTATCTGCAAAAAGGGTCCAGAGTAAGGCTGGAGATGGCAAAGAGTAGTTCTGCCTATGTTTTGGGCACGTGGATGGTAAGGCACTTACTATACAGACATATATGAGGCCTTATTACCTTTTTCTTGGAGCAGCTTGGTAAGGTTGGGACAGTCAGGGGCTGGGAATAGGAAAAGAGCCAAGCGTACAGCTCTGCTTTCCATACTCAGAAACCTCTGACTTCAGCCCTCCTCTTTCAAATCAGCACCGTAAATAGTACTCAGATTTTTCCTCAATACTTTAAACTTTTCCTATTTTACTGTTTCCTTTACCCTCTACACTGAGACAAGTACATATTCTTTGTACGCATTTTAAGGGCAGGATTGTGCAGGGCTTATGATATCTTTGATTTCCACATGTTTAGATATGAAAATCTAAACTAGATGCCAAATCTGGACAAGTGAGGAAAAATGCCACCAGACACTAAGAATGAGTTTTGGGAAGGTCTTTCCATTAAAAATTTGCTCCCCAACCTACATTGCTGAATTTGGTAATAAGAGAAGACTAGTTGAGTGAAAGTATTCAGACGTGTGTATGTGTGTGCCTGTGTGCATACACCCATATATTTTAGAAGGCTCTTATTTTGGTTCCTGTGTCTATATATTTATAATAATGAGAGAGCATTTGTGCTAGTTCTCTATACCACAGCATATAGTCATGTGCCTAAAAGTTAATGGCTTATTCTTCACTTCCATAATCAACTATTTTAATGAACACTTGATACCAGCTATTTTCATGTATATGACGTTACATATATACACATTTTTATTTCACTAGATAAACTAATAACAGTAGCTTATTGAAGAACAAACATATTACAGCAAATATGCACACACAAGCAATCCACAGTGAACTGGCTTACAATAGTGACCATCACTGCCAGACTCAGAATACACAGAGCTGGTGTAAGTCACTAGGGAACAGTGGGGGTGGTTTGTATATTTCTATGAAACTAGCTGAGAAGTCCATTAAGGTGTCTTTTCTCTATTTGTGCGGCATGTTGAAAATGTAATTGGCTTCAAAGGTTTATACTTCCAAGACCCTGCCTACTAAAACAAATACTTAGCTCTGAATGATTTAGGGTGTCTTCCCTTAAATCTCTCCAGAAATAATTCTTGGAATATCTAGCTAACTCTTACTATTCTCCCTAGCATGTTTGTTTCTTAAGAGAGTCCTTATTTCTTAAGATGACCACAGAACAATGGAACTGCTACTGCTACTGCTAAGTCGCTTCAGTCGTGTCCGACCCTGTAGGACCCCACAGACGGCAGCCCACCAGGCTCCCCCGTCCCTGGGATTCTCCAGGCAACAACACTGGAGTGGGTTGCCATTTCCTTCTCCAAACAATGGAACTAGTTGACTGAAATCGAAATCTTTAGTAGCCAAGGGTGTACATGGGTCTGTGTGCGCGCGTTTGAATGACATACATAAAATTTGAGAAATAAGAATTAAAAGTAACATTTACTTTATCAGAACTTTTGCTTGGTCCTGAGCTGATTTTTCTTCTTCTTGTCCATGAAGAATTAATTCTGCTACTTTATGAAGCTGTTCAATACAGCGAGCTGTTACTTCTGCCAGGCTTTCAATGGACAGCATGTATACTTCCTGAAAGCAAAAAGTATAAGTCAGAAAATTATTCACTGAGCAGATACTTTCTAAAAAATCTTGTAACATTAAAAAAATTAAATAATTCTTGGGAAGAAAACCAAACAAATATGGGAAAAAAAATTACCCAAAGTTTAATGGGTAGACTATTCTAAATGGAAATGCTACTATAAAATAGAAGTGTCACCGGATCCCAGGGACATGACAATCCTTCTTTATAGCTGGGTCCCCAGTTCTCAGGCTTCCCTGGTGGCCCAACTAGTAAAGAATCTGCCTGCCAATGCAAGAGATGCAAAATACATGGGTTCGATCCCTGGGTAGGTAAGATCTCCTGGAGAAGGAAATGGCAACCCATTCCAGTATTCTTGCCTGGAAAATTCCATAGACAGAGGAGCCTGGCAGGCTAGGCTCATGGAGTCACAAAGAATCAGACACAACTGAGCAACTGAGCACACACACGTAACGCCCCAGTTCCCAGTGTAATGCTGGGCACATAACAGGCAGATACTCAAGAAAGCGTGTAGAAGGATGGCTGAGAGAATAGACCTCAGTAGATATTTTTATTTAGAGTGATCTAAATTGTAAGTTTCTTTATCTAAAATTCAATGTAAAATGAAGTTATTGCAAACGCATTTTTTTTTAACACAGGCAGCTTCTAAATTATACATATATAAATTTATTAAACTACAGAATAAAAACTATGGTAATGAAATTCAGGATCTTCCCAACCCAGGGATCGAACCCAATGAAATTTTTTCAAAAAAGCTTCAATTGCCTCATTAGTTAAATGGCATAGAGACATTTTATGGTTACAAATTTGCATATAGGATGGAATTTTACCGTAAAGAATAAATCAACTATGTTCTTAAAGATCTTTTTTCCTTTAAATTATAATTGTAAAGCTATGAAGGAAGGCTACAATATCTGTGCTAAGTCATGAAATGTCTTGGCATAGAGGGATTTTATTGTTTATTACATTAATACTCATATTAGTGTGGAATAGGGTACAAATGAAAATGAAATGGCTTTGCCTCACTTAAAATTAAGCTGCTAATAAAATTTACATAATAAGAGTCAGACACGACTGAGCAACTTCACTTTCCCTTTTCACTTTCATGCTTTGGAGAAGGAAATGGCAACCCACTCCAGTGTTCCTGCCTGGAGAATCCCAGGGACGGGGGAGCCTGGTGGGCTGCCGTCTATGGGGTCGCACAGAGTCAGACACGACTGAAGCGACTTAGCAGCAGCAGCAGCAGCTCTTTAGGTGGATGATCTGTAACATGTTTACCTCGACTGTCTTATTTGTCTTTTCTTTCTTCTTGTCTTCTTCAGGGTTTTCAGGTTTCTCTTCCTTTTCTTCCTTCTCAGTTTTGTCTTCTGACTCTTCAGCCACATCTACTGATACCACAGTTTGATCCTCTTCCACCCAGTCATGAGCTTTTTTCATGGCCTGCAAAGGACCCCCCGGCAACCAAAGCAATACGCTATTGTACAAATACAGAGACTCAAAAGCCAATCCCATGACTTGGGTCAAATCCTAATCCATTAAGGGCGGTTTTCTGTATGTTTAAAGAGTGATGGGGCAATTATTCAACCTCCTTGAAAACACCTTGTTGTTGCTTTCTGGTAAAATACAGTAAGAAAAGGGACATAATAGAAAGAATGTATGGAGAGAATACCTCAGGGCCAGAGAAATTTTTGGAAAGCATTCTAAGATGATATTCAGATAAGAATAAAAGTGACAGTCACTCTGGAAAAGCCATAGTATATTTTTCACTTTTCCTGACCAACTATAAAAGCATGATAGAATATATACATACAAATATATATATATATTTATATATATGAAATTTAGCCAGGGTTATTGCTAAAGCAAATTTCTTCTGCCACGTTCCATGAAGCCCTCAGTGTTTCATGAACCTAATAATGTATATCACACTGGGAAGATGAAGGATGGCTCTGCTCCTCTCCAGCCATGCCAGGTCTTCTGACCTCAGGGTGGTGGTGGGGGAGGAGAGAACTATGATTAATTTCATTTCACATGAGTACAATTTGAGCAGCATGTGGCCTTTAAAGTTATTGACCAAGCAGAAACCACCTTCCCTATGTATTATTCCCTGGACTTTGAAAGGGCAGACTCACTAGCTTTTGCATTGCAGTTTAAGCTGTTTGCTTAAGTTTTATCTGAGCTTGTGTGAAACTGACTTCTCATTTGAAAGCTTGCACGTCAAAGTTTAAGACGGAGTGTTGATGGAACGTTAACAGGGAGAAGATTAGGGGAGACAAAATCCAACAATACTATCCTTGGTGTGTCCTCTTTTAGGGACAAAGGTTTACCTGACTATGTAAGTAAACCAGTAAGACCTTGGAGGCACCACACACACTGTCTGAGCAGTGGCAGCTGCTGCACGGAGATGAATGAGGCAATTTCCCCACTGTGTTCAAGTCACTGACCCGCCAGAATTGGTGACCTCTATCAGAGATAAAGAATTACTCATCTCTGCACTCCCTGCCTCAGTCTGCCCTTTCCTCACTCACCTTGATGAGTAAGGACCTGTGTCAATCACTGATCATTAAAAAGAAGAAAAAGAAAGAGAGAGAGAGAAGGGGCAAAATGACACCATTTTAAGTAATTAATGCTCACTGACCTCATTAAGAAATGCTATAGCAAGACCTTGTACGAACTTGCAAAACATCCTGTGTTACTATCAGAGGAACTCAGACCGTGAAAGCCTGGATGGCCTTAGATCTTAGACAGACGAGGCACCAGCTTTCCAGTGGGAAGGGTTGTGAGGGTGACCTGGCTCTGGCTGGTGTGCTTTCTCTGCCTGATTCTGGCATACCACCTTTGAGGCAACGGGAGATGGAATTTGCAAAAGCCCTTTGGTAACTCAGCCTCTTTTCTCCCGTAGGCTGAAGATAACCCTGCTTTGAATAAAATCCTGTTCTGTGGAGAAGTGACTTGTTCAAGATCACACCAGTGAAGCTGCAACTATAATGCAGGTCTCATCACACAGCCTAGCATGTTCTCAACAGTTACATTTCATGATGTTGCCTCATCAAATCTTAATTTCTGGCCTGGGACTCCTCTCTCACCACGTGCCATTTGGGGCTTGGGGGTTTTTATATTTCAGGTGAATCTCTGGAATTTTACAACCAAGACCTTTTTAAAAAAACAAACAAACAAACAGACTCAGATGGGGCTGACCTTATTGAGTTTGTCAGGTGTGGCTGCAACATGTAATTCAAAGAGAAGCTCTGTAAGCATGCTAGCAAACTCCTCTTCGTTTTCTTCTATGCCTGGAAATAGAAAATGACAGAAGTAAGAAGCATGATTTCTTTTTCATCCTGCAGAATGTGGCAGCTCCCCCAACCTTACAGCCTGCAGTCAGTGTATAAGTGGGGGGTGGCAGCAGCCCTCCCTCCAGCTGCCAGGCAAAGATAAGCCGTGCCCAGATATTCAAGCACAGTGGCGAGGTAGCAGGCTGCAGCTGGGTGGGGGCTGGTAAAGCCTTGCTGCTCACAGCTTAGCTGGGGCACCCCTGGGCTGGACTGAAGGGCACATGAAGGCAAGGAGGGACCATGTATACCATAATAGGTATAGACGGTCAGCGGCTATTTGTTGAATGACTGCGTGAACAAATGATGTTTCTCAGGCTTGAGAGCCCTGGAACAACACTGTATTTAAGGCTTATAGTATTGTTATGCTTAGCATTGCAACCCTTAATGATACCCCAGGGCGCCCTTTTGTGCCCCCAGAGCCACAGTGCTGAGCAAGCAGAATCAGTCTCTGCGGATCATCTACTTTTATCTTACCACCTATAACAACATATCTCTGGAGAAACTTCTCATGGTTTCCTAGGACACCTGCCTGGTCATACAATATTTCATAACGGTATGTCTTCCCTCCAGATTGGAAGCTACCTAAGGGTACAGATGGTATTTATTTTGCTCATTCTTGAATCCAGAGACTCTACCACAGTGCCTGGAACATAACAGGTGATAAAATGAGTATTTATTGAATAAATAATGTACTAATCAGTTGTACCATATTTACTAATATATTGATTATATAACATGTCATATACATGAAATAAAGTTAATCTCATTGATGGGCAATAAAAAGGAGAGATCTTTAAAAGTTACCATCTTCTATCTCTCATTTGAATCCACAAGTTGAGGCCATTTTTAAAGTTTCTGATTAGTGCCAAAGAATTGATTTCATGCAACTAGAGATTATCATACTAAGTGAATTAAGTCAGAAAGAGAAAGACAAACACCATATGATATCACTTATTGGGGAATTTAAAATATGACACAAATGAACGTACCCGTGAAACAGAAACAAAATCAAGGACATAGAGAGTAGACTGGTTGCCAAGGCGGAGGTGGGTGGGAGAGGGTAGGAGTTTGGGTTTGGGATTAGTAGATGCAAATTGGCATATATACGAAGAGAATGGATAAACAAGGTCCTACTGTACAGCACAGGGAACGACATTCAGTATCCTGTGATAAACCATAACACAAAATAATATGAAAAATAATGTATAATATATATGTATAACTGAGTCACTTTGCTGTGTAGCAGTAATTAACACAACACTGTAATTCAACTATACCTTAATAAGTAATAAGTAAATAAAAGAATTAATTCCACTGTGGGTTGTATCACTAGTCTGGGGTGAGGAGGAGGTACAGTATAAAAGCATCATTTGTCTGGCCTGACTACATGATCTCAAAACCCCCTGAGAAGGAAATACCTGGCTTATGTTAGTGGGTGAAGATGGCAGCTTCAGAGAGGCCTGAGCTGTGTGAGAAATTCTGTAGCTAACAATTATCCACCTGTCTTTGTTTCTGTTTTAGAGACAAAATGGTTAATCAGCAGCTTGTCAAGATAGCCAGGCCTATATCAGTTTATCATCCCCTAGAATTTGTTGGTGATGGACAGGGAGGCCTGGCGTTCTGCGACTCATGGGGTCGCAGAGTCGGACACGACTGAGTGACTGAGCTGAACTGAGAATTTATATACTTATTCTCACCGGGGAGCAGGTCAATAAAGATACTAGAGATGGAAAGCATACATGTCAGGTAAGAAGCTTTATGGAGAAGAAACCAAGGAAGAGGAATAGGGACAGCTGAGGGTTAAGAATCTCCAGCGGAGAGCAGCTGAGAAAGTGACTTTTGAGTAAGAGCCCATAGGAGGAGGGGAGTGGGTCACATGGATGGGGGCCAGGGTAGCTGTGGCCGGCAGAGGGAGGCATGTGCCCTGGGGTCGAGAGATGGCTATCTTTGTCCATGGTGAAGTGATACAAGCAAATCATAAAAATCCGTAAGGCGAGTGCTCAGATAGAGCAGGCTGTTGCAAAGGTTGAGCGTGGGCATTAAGAAAGCTTCCAGAAGGAGATGATGCTTGAACCTAGCCTTCCAGGATGAGAAAGGCATTAGTCACAAGCAGAAAAAGGGAGAATTGGAGGCTTACAAAGAGAGAATTAGAGAGAAAGTGAATGGGATTCCATCAAAAATTGAGATTCTCTCTCTGTTAGTCAGAGGTCTTGGTCTCACCTTCTCTAAAGGGCAAAGTTAGAAGGGCAGCTCCCACAGGTTCTCATTCCCCAACTGCCTGGTCCTTCTCATCTGTGAGGGGCAGCACAGCAGGGCAGAAAGAGCCTGACTTGAGGCTGGGGTTCTTCCCTAGCTCCTGTAGTTAGTGGCTCTGTGACTGGGGCCAGTCACAAGGCTTTTTAGCTTCCACTTCCTCTTCTGTAAATTTAGGATAAGAAACCATCTCCTTTTTGGTGTTATTGTAAGGACCAAATAAAACAAATGTGTAAGTATTTTGTAAACACTAAAGTTTTATGTAACTATATTGTTATATGCTACAAAGATATAAACATAGGGAGATTAAAAATATTTGAAAGTAATCCATACTAAATTAGGATATATGTACTCTGTGTATCTCCAGTTTTTAAATGTGCATTTATGTCATAAAACAGAGAAATATACCAATAACATAGAGCAAACATTTTAGGAAAATCATCACAGAGAAAAATGAAAGTAGATAAAAACACAGATAATAAAGAATGTTGCAACAAAGGCCTATTACTACAATTCTTGGTTTGTACATGTTGCTGAGAAGTTTTTCACCAAGGCAGTGAAAAGAGGAAATAGCTTTTAAAAATCTTCTTACAACAGTGGGAAACCAAATTAGAGACCCATGGCAGTGTAATAAAATTACATGTTGCTGGAAAGATAAACATGCAAATCATTAGCTAACGTTATTAAAAATAGAGGAGCCCAATATTAAATTTATCTAAAAATGACAGTTTATTACATTTTCTGAGACGATCAAATAAATTATTTAGGTGTTAGAGGTATTTTAGAAATATACATGCTTACAAGAAAAAATATGATGAAAACGCTCTGGTTTCTCCTAGAATTTGGCTCCTGGATTGTCTACTCGCTCTCACTGATGAGATTGTTCTTGACAGTTTTTAGTTAATCTCTCACCTTTCTGGGGAGAAGGCGATGGCACCCCACTCCAGTACTGTTGCCTGGAAAATCCCATGGATGGAGGAGCCTGGTAGGCTGCAGTCCATGGGGTCGCTAAGAGTCGGACATGACTGAGCGACTTCCCTTTCACTTTTCACTTTCATGCATTGGAGAAGGAAATGGCAACCCACTCCCATGTTCTTGCCTGGAGAATCCCAGGGATGGGGGAGCCTGGTAGGCTGCTGGCTATGGGGTCGCACAGAGTCGAACACGACTGAAGCAACTTAGCAGTCACCTTTCTGGAGTTCATAACACTCCGTCATAACTGGGTTGATTAAAGACAACCCTGGTATTCTTCTCTCCTGTTCTTCTTTAGGTATTTAAATGACATCTATTTATTAAATTAATTAAAATTAGTAGTATTTTGATAATCTGGAGATTTCCTTTAGGAAAATGAACGTATTGTATTATGGGAGGTAACAGCATTCCATCACTTAAAGAGAGACGAATCCACCATTTCCTAAGCAAGCTGTTCAAGACTGTAATTTGCTTTTTGGTCAGATTCAAAAATCTCCATTTATTGAAGCTCTGTATTAAGACTGGAACATAACACATGGAGTAACATTCTCTATTTAACAGTTTGAATCAAGTTTCCTCTCCAGGAAATAGTACTTGTTGGGGATGCAATGCTGCCTTAACTTAAACAGGCAATAATATTTCTTTGATGTTAGGGATCCTCTTTTTATCTGTTCTGAATGACACTCCCAGTAGGACAGAGGTCTACTTCAGGTATCATGAAGCTGAAGAAAAACAGCCTGCATTTTTTGGTGATTGTTATTCTGGAAAAGAGGCATCTACATTAGTTCATCTTGGGTCCATAATACAAACCATAGGACTTTGACAGCTAGTGTCTTAGTTTCTTCATTATTAAAGCAAAGACGAGGCTGTCATCCTTTGTGACTTCATAGCAACATGCAAGTGCTCAGAAATGTTGCTCTCCAACTGTCTCTTTGATACTGACCTTTTTCTATGTGCAGTGTAATTGATTCTTCTATCTTGATGCAATGAGCATAAATCTCATTAAACCTAAGGCACATAAGGTCAGTATATGGGAATAAGGGGGGAGATATTTTTTAAATGACAGTTTGCAAATGCTTAGAATAATACTGCCCTGAACATCTAGACTGAAGCATTTGAGCTCCTGTGTTTGAGCTTTGATTAAAGGTATGTATCGGGCTTCCCTCATAGCTCAATTGAAGAATCCACCTGCAATGTAGGAGACCCCGGTATGATTCCTGGGTCAGGAAGATCCCCTGGAGAAGGGATAGGCTATCCATTCCAGTATTCTTAGGCTTCCCTTGTGGCTCAGCTGGTAAAGAATCTGCCTGCAATGTGGGAGATCTGAGTTTGATCCCTGGGTTGGGAAGATCCCCTGGAGAAGGGAAAGGCTACCCACTCCAGTATTCTGACCTGGAGAACTCTATGGACTGGGGTCCACGGGGTCACAAAGAGTTGGACAAGACTGAGTGACTTTCTTTCTACAGGTATGTATCACTTCGGGGCACAAAATGCTTCCAGAGACTGGATGATATGAATGTACATTATCACAAATACAATTGTAAATAAAAGCTATAGCTTATTGCATCTTTGCCATTTTCCTGGCATTGTGTTAGCATGTCTGATAATTAGAACAGCTAACACTTTGAGCAGTTCCATGTGCCAGGCACTGTAATATACATTTTTACATATATTATCTAATTTGATCCTTACAATAGCCCTTGGGAATAGGTATCACTGTCCCCACTGTGTAGGTAAAATACTGAGTTTCAGAAAGGTTATGTACCTTGTTCAAGGCCAAGTAGCAAGTAAGTAGTAAAAATGTTGCTTGTAAGACCCTTCAGAGGATCCTAGGAGAAGCAGCCTTGTGTGTCCATGGTTGCTTAAATTCTCAGCATAACCTACACAAAACAATGGCAGTTGCAGTGCATGGTGATGACATCAATCACTCTCCATGTGCAGAGCAAATGCTTTACTAGATTCTGCTCCCAAAGGGACAGCCTAATTATTAAGCACATCCGACCTGGAGAACACCTTGGCCCCTCTCAAGGAAGCCTGGCCTCCCACAGGATCACTTCTAGTCTCCTTGGGCGGCGTCATCATCTGGCTGGAAGCGTGTCTTGGGAGGGTGCATCTGGCTCACTGCAGTGACTGACAACCCAGCACTCCAAGCCCTGGTGTACCGTGCACTTTCCTCAGAACTGTGCTTTCGGGGGGAGGGCCACTTACAAATACACCCTAACTCCTACACACAGAAAGTAAAAGGAAGAAGAAAAATATGAAAAGAAATCCACTCAAAGACTTGCCCACCATCAACGCCAACCACATTCAACGACTTCCACGTGCAGACAAAACATTCGACGCTGCAGCATAAACTCTAGCCATCAGGGCCCCTGTTGAGCGCACCGTGCTCTTTGATCATTCGGCCAGATGCATTTGCTGTGTGCCTGTGGCATGCTGGACATCAGAGAAGTAAAGGTGCCTGACCCAGAAGCTCCCACCCAGAGGAAGGGAGGATTGTAGGTCAGTGTGACCAGATCCTGTGACAAGAGCAGGGGCACAGAGCTGGGAAGTGAGCAGGAGTGCTGAATTAGTGCCTCTCCCCTGCGTAAAGGGCTGTGCTTATTAACAGCAGCTTCATAAGGATGACACCAACAGTTTGTCTTGCTATTTTATCTGGTTATTTTTCTTTACCTTGCACTTCTTGATTCTCTTCATTCTCGAATACTTTGGCTGCAAAGATGTCTTTAATGGAAATTAGGTCATTTTTTAAGACCTCCAGCTTCTTTCCATCAAGTGATGCTAAAAATGACTGAACCTGAAAAAAAGAAATAGGTCAGCAGAACTGTCATCTTTTCTTCTCATTAATGATGTTTACATACGTTGTGCCCACTTCTCCCAGGTGATTTGTGGTGTGGGAGGGAACACTGAGTTGACGGTTGGATTAACTGCCTACTAATTGTGTAACTTCGGGTAAGTTACATAAACTCCCTGGGCCTCAGTTTTCTCATTTTTTAATTGAATGTATTTGACGGATAACATTGTCAAATGTCAAACATAAATTTAGGATGTACAACATGTTAATTTGATAGATGTGTACACTGTAATATGATTGCCATTGTAGCTATTTTTCGTGCCTCTATTGCATTATATAGTTGTCGTTTGTTTTTTGTCATTGAGAAAATTAAAATTTTAGTCTCTTACCAAGCTTGGTGATTATAGTGCCAAATTGCTGTCTGCATTCCTAATACTGCACTTTAGTTCTCTATGGCTAAGTTACTACTTGTGCAACTTTGTACCCTTAAACAATATCAGTCTTATCCTCCCACCTATCCTGGGCTAACCACCATTTTACTGCTTTTTATGAGTTTGACCTTTTTAGATTCCACATACAAGTAATAACATACAACATTTGTCTTCCTCTTTCTGAGTTATCTCATGTAGCATAAGGAGCTCAAGGTCCATTCATGTTGTCATAATTGGGAGGGTGTTCTTCTTTCTCATGGCTGAATAATGTCCCATTGTGTATATATATTACACCTTTTTTAATCCATTTATTTGTTTATGGGCATTTAGGATGTTTCCGTGTCTTGGCTACAGTGAACAGAGCTGCAATGAAACATGGGAGTGCTGATATCTCTTGGAAGTATTGTTTCTGGCTTCCTTAAAAAATTAAAATAGATCTATAATATGATCCAGCAATTCCACCTCTGGGTATACACCCAAAGGAAGTTTTCTGTTTTAAAGTGAGATCCACACTTCACTGTGATCCTTTGCAGTTAAGGAAATAATGAATGTGAAGGACATTGCACAAATGCACATCAGTTCAGTTCAGTTCAGTCGCTCAGTCGTGTCCAACTCTTTGCGACCCCATGAATCGCAGCACGCCAGGCCCCCCTGTCCATCACCAACTCCCCGAGTTCACCCAGACCCACGCCCATGGAGTCAGTGACGCCATCCAGCCATCTCATCCTCGGTCATCCCCTTCTCCTCCTGCCCCCAATCCCTCCCAGCATCAGAGTCTTTTCCAATGAGTCAACTCTTCGCATGAGGTGGCCAAAGTACTGGAGCTTCAGCTTTAGCATCATTCCTTCCAAAGAAATCCCAGGGCCGATCTCCTTCAGAATGGACTGGTTGGATCTCCTTGCAGTCCAAGGGACTCTCAAGAGTCTTCTCCAACACCACAGTTCAAAAGCATCAATTCTTCGGTGCTCAGCCTTCTTTACAGTCCAACTCTCACATCCATACATGACTACTGGAAAAACCATAGCCTTGACTAGACGGACCTTAGTCAGCAAAGTAATGTCTCTGCTTTTGAACATGCTATCTAGGTTGGTCATAACTTTTCTTCCAAGGAGTAAGCGTCTTTTAATTTCATGGCTGCAGTCACCATCTGCAGTGATTTTGGAGCCCAGAAAAATAAAGTCTGACACTATTTCCACTGTTTCCCCCATTTATTTCCCAAGAAGTGAATGGACTGGATGTCATGATCTTCGTTTTCTTTTTCTTTTTTTTTTACTTTACTTTACAGTACTGTATTGGTTTTGTCATACATTGACATGAATCCTTCTCGGGTGTACATGAGTTCCCAATCCTGAACCCTGCCCCCACCTCCCACCCCGTATCACCTCTCTGGATCATCCCCGTGCACCAGTCCCAAGTATCCTGTGTCCTACACTATTTCCACTGTTTCCCCCATTTATTTCCCAAGAAGTGAATGGACTGGATGTCATGATCTTCGTTTTCTTTTTCTTTTTTTTTTACTTTACTTTACAGTACTGTATTGGTTTTGTCATACATTGACATGAATCCTTCTCGGGTGTACATGAGTTCCCAATCCTGAACCCTGCCCCCACCTCCCACCCCGTATCACCTCTCTGGATCATCCCCGTGCACCAGTCCCAAGTATCCTGTGTCCTGTATCGAACATAGACTGGCGATTCATTTCTTACATGATAGTATAAAGACACATGTACCCCAATGATCTTCGTTTTCTTAATGTTGAGCTTTAAGCCAACTTTTTCACTCTCCTCTTTCACCTTCATCAAGAGGCTCTTTAGTTCCTCTTTACTTTCTGCCATAAGGGTGGTGTCATCTGCATATCTGGAGAAGGCAATGGCAACCCACTCCAGTACTCTTGCCTGGAAAACCCCATGGACGGAACCTGGTAGGCTACAGTCCATGGGGTCGCTAAGAGTCGGACACGACTGAGCAATTGGAGAAGGAAATGGCAACCCACTCCAGTGTTCTTGCCCGGAGAATCCCAGGGACGGGGGAGCCTGGTGGGCTGCCGTCTATGGGGTCACACAGGGTCGGACACGACTGAAGGGACTTAGCAGCATCTGCATATCTGAGGTTGTTGGTATTTCTCCCAGCAATCTTGATTCCAGCTTGTGTTTCTTCCAAATGCACATAGCAGATGCTAAGTAAATGGTGGTGGCAGCTCCATCGAGAGGCTAACAACACACCTCCGTGTCAACCCTGGATTCTAACATCTTACTAATTCTTATTCTTACTAATCATGTGACTTTGGGTAATTTACTTAACCTTTCTATAACTCAGTCCTCTTATCTCTGAAAGTGAAAGTGAAGTTGCTCAGTCGTGTCCGACTCTTTGCGACCCCATGGACTGTAGCCTACCAGGCTCCTCTGTCTGTGGGATTTTCCAGGCAATAGTATTGGAGTGGATTGCCATTTCCTTCTCTAGGGGATCTTCCCAACCCAAAGATCAAACCCAGGTCTCCTGCACTGTAGACAAATGCTTAACCATCTGAGCCACCAGGGAAGTCGTCCTCTTATCTCTAAGTGAGAACTAATAGCATCAACCATATAAGATTGTTTTGAAGATTAAATGAAATGATGACTCAAGAGTACTTATTGTGGTGGTCAATAAATTATATATAATGAAAATAAAGATATATGTAAAACAGAAAACAAACTTATGGTTACCAAAGGGGAGAAGAAGAGAGGGAGGAACAAATTAGGAATGTGGCATTAACAGATACAAATGACTACACATAAAATGGATGCGCAACAGAGATCTACTGTAGAGCACAGGGAGTTGTATTCAATATCCTGCTATAACCTATAGTGGAATATAATCCGAAAAAATAACTGAATAGCTTTGCTATATTCCTGAAACTAACAGAAGATTGTAAAGCAACTATAATTCAATAAAATGGGTATGTAAACAAATACGTAAACAAATAGATATATGTATATCACAGATATGCATACAAATACACTTGCTAGATGTTTTATTGTATAGGAGTTACAAAAATGTAACAAGACATATTTTTGTTCCGAGAGATCTTGCAGTCTGAAGGAAGGAGGCCCACATGACCCTAAACAGCCACACTCAGTGTGAATGCAGTAATAGGGGGGTGCTCCCAAGGAGGGGCTGCAGTGCCCTTTGGGGAAGCAAGAGGGTGGGCAGGGACACTGCACAGAGGATCTTGCTTGAACTGACACACTCCCTGCCCACTGTTCTTCAGAAATCCTCTTTTGCAACCGTCCTTCAGAAACTCTTAGAAATCACCTGGATAGATGGCCAGGCAACCTCTGTGAATCCAAAGACCAATGTGAAATCCCAAAATGGTCACAGTGAATGGAGAACCATACAAAAAGTAAAGTCTGACTATAAAGTAGGAAGATTTTAAATTTCTCATTCTATAGGTTAACATTTGCTCTGGAAGGAGAGCCAGCAGAGAAGCTGCCATAGTCTTTGGGTTGTGGATTTTTAAAATTTACTTTATTTTTGGTTGTGCTGCGTGAGTGCTATGCTGTGCTTAGTTGCTCAGTTGTGCCCGACTCTTTGCGACCCCATGGACTGCAGCCCGCCAGGCTCCTCTGTTCATGGGGATTGATTCTCCAGGCAAGCATACGGAGTGGGTTGCCATGCCCTCCTCCAGGGGATCTTCCCAACACAGGGATCAAACCAGGGTCTCCTGCATTGCTGCACTGCAGGCAGATTCTTTACCATCTGAGCCACTAGGGAAACTGGTGCTGTGTGAGGGCTTTCTCTAGCTGCAGCAAGCGGGGGCTACTCTCTAGTTGAGGTACACAGGCTTCTCACTGTGTTGGCTTCTCTTGTTGCAGAGCACAGGCCCTGAAGTACGCGAGCTTCAGCGGTTGCTGCACATGGGCTCAGCAGTTGTGGCTAGAAGGTTCCAGAGAACGGGCTCATTAATTGTGGCACATGAGCTCAGCTGCCCTGCGGCGTGTGGGATCTTCCCAGCTGGGGATGGAACCAGTGTCTCTTGCATTGCAAGGTGGATTCTTTTTTTTTTTTTTAATTTATTTTTTAAACAGCATATTTTCTAAACAGCACTTTTCTCAGAGTAAAGAAAACTGGGTAATAAAGTACAATGCTGAGTGGAAATGGATATGCACATGCGGGACCTCTTGGTTCCTCCATGTATTCTGAGGGTAGCCATCCCCCGGGAGTGAATGCATTGGGGTTTTATGCTTTGGGTATCTCCCAGGAAGGGTTCTTTTTAGTGAAGGACTCTTTGGTCAGCGTCTTTCTATTACAGCATCTCTTGCTTCTTCCTAGCTCATTCCATTATGCCAAGATGATGTGCATTAAATCTTTACTTCAATCCAATAATAAATAATAAATAACTATGCACTCCTCAATAAATATTCATGGAATGCTGACTATATGTTTGGCACCCATGCCTAACTGCTGTCGGGGACACAAGGGTAGAAAGTCTGGTGTGGGGGTGTCATTTTGAGGATTCTTGTTTACTCTTTTGGTTAACTATTGGGTATATAAAATACTATAAAAATATTAGTTTTTCCTTAAGATTCATAGTACACCACACTGCCATGCCTATTGCCATCCTAGCATCAGTCTTGTAGGTAGTAAAGATTCCTTACCATTCTGTATACCCTGTCTACGTTTAGCCAACGGCATGTTAGCAGAGGAAATGTGTATCATTTCCAGGTTAAAGCTTTTAAAAACTGGGCACTCCCCTCTATATTCTCTCTCCTCATGCTGATGGGATGAAGAAGACAATGAGTTCCTAGAGAAGAATGAAATCCAACACATTAGACTTCGGCATAGAGGAAGCCACAGAGGCAAAAGGACGTGCCTGCCCAGAGCCGCATTCTCTCGTCTAGATCACTCTCCAGCTGACTGCAGCTTTCCTTCTGAAGTCTGTATGGACCTCTTCCCCAGGCTGTGCTCCCTACGGAGGGACCATCTACCAGGGGACGTACCCCTAAGCCCAAGGAATGGACAAAGGTGGCTGTTTGCAGGGGTTGTGTATGTGCTTGAACTGGGGCATCCTCACACGTGCCCATGAGGTTCCCCAAGGTGAGAGAGCTCAGGGACAGTGGAGACAAAAGGCAGAGAGCAGATGGGAGGGTGATGTGGAAACTTGAGGAGTCTAAAGATTCTAAATGGGAATCTGGCCTTCTGGGCCATTATGAAAGTACATTTGTCAAAGAAGGATGATAATTTCTTTTTTTCTTTCTGGCCATGCCATGTGGCACACGGGATCTTAGTTCCCCAATCAGGGATTGAACCATGCCTCCTGCAGTGGAAGCATGGAGTCTTAACCACTGAATCCCCAGGGAAGTCCCAGAAAATATTTGCTTTAAGAGTTTGTTTCCAAAAGCTCTTTAACTTTTAAATATGTGGTACGTGTTGGGTTACCTGATGAAGTGTAAGATGTCTAACTGAATTCCAGGTAAACAATGAATGTTTTCTTGGTATAAGTGTCTATCTTAAATATTACACAGGACATGTTTGTACTAAAAAAGTATTCATTGTTTATCTAAAGTTAAATTTTAATTAGTCATCTTGATTTTTATTTGCTAAATCTGACAATCCCAGGAGGGTCTCCATTTGTATTCTTGCCAGAAGTCTGCAAACATTAGGATGGATCTAGTGGAGCCAGAAGGTGGACAGAGCCTGGCTTCGGATCCTTAAATGCTGGAAAGCTGACTGCTGACCAGACACTCATACCTTGGAGAAACACCATAGCTTTTTAAAAAAAATTTAATTGGAGGATAATTGCTTTGCAATATAGGTTTAAGAGGGTGGGGATCTCTATAGTTTTTGACCCATATTTTTTAGAACGATTAATTATAACATCCAGTAAGTACTATTACGGGCTTCCCTGATGGCTCTGCCATAAAGAATCCACCTGCAATGGAGGAGATTCAGGCTTGATCCCTGGGTTGGGAAGACCCCCTGGAGAAGGAAATGGCAACCCACTCCAGTATTCTTGCCTGGGAAATCCCATGGACAGAGGAGCCTGGAGGGCAAGACTTAGCAACTAAACAACAATAACAACAACAGGTATTATTACTAAGACAAGAAAAGCTCTGTATTTCTCAAATAAAAAACTATGAAAGTCTCCAGGCTGGGGAAAGAGAGATAAGCATGCGGGAGCAGTCTGCAAACAGAGGGCAATGCCCACCTCCAGGGACTAAACCTCCTTCCTGGCAACATTAGTCCTTTGGGGCTATTGGGACCCTAGGGCTCTTTTATAGCCTGACCTACAGTGGGAGCAGCTTATGTCTTTCTTCTACCATGATAGCTTTGAGGGGATGTGCTTCTCTGTAATGTTTTCAATAATAATAACAAATAAATATGTAAGAACGGATAAAAAATAAAATGTCATTGACATTATATCTGCATATACATATATATGCATAAAATGGCAGCTAACATTCATTGACTGCTTATTTGTACTGGGCAAGTTGCAGCTAGCTTCACATGGATTATCTCATTTAATTTTTTAAATACTTTTATGAAGTAGATTATTATCATTCCCATTTCATAGATAAGGAGATTGAGGTAAGACAGGTCCAAAATCATACGACAGCTACTAAGTGGCATTTGATCACATAATGTCTGACCTCAAATCCTGCTTTTGTAGGGAAAAGTTGGTGTTTCAGTGGAAAATGGCATTTTCTAGATCAGTTTACCAGATTATAGATTGAGTCCATGGGAGCAGTTTTATAACTCTGTAAATTGTAGATACCTGATAGCAGTGCAAAATAATTTGTCTATAGACATGTGAACAAATTTTGTCCAGTGGAGGGACAAGCTCCCCTCCTGTGGAAAACCAGATTTGTGTCCATTTGCATATTCATTTCAAAATTGCTTTATTTTATATGAATTTGTACTTATTTGGCTTTTCCTTTGAACCAGTTATAACATCTGACGGGTTCTTTCATTTAATTAATGAGTTAAATAAATTCTTTAATTTGTGTTCATTTGGTAGGTATCTTCATGAGTCATGATTTTGCTTTAAAAAAAATTATCCGTTAACAGTTTAACCACAAGACTGTCAGTGATGGCTGATGGATAACTAAAAAGGAAACAAACACATTGTAACTTGTAACTGTATAATCGTGGGTGTGTATGGAGGGTGGGGTGGTGTCCATCCTGTTTGGTTCTTGGTGGCCTGCTATATGGCAGAGGTCATCTTTCCCTGATAAGGTGAGTTTCATGAATGTCTCAACCCCCGAAATTCCACATGTAAGAAGAGGAGGCCTAGAGAGAGTCAAATATCACTTTTTCCTTCTTCCTTTCCTTGGAAGGAACTTGAACTTCCTTCCAAGTTCAGTTTCCCGTCTGAGGCCCTGCCTCTCCCCAGGGAATGTTACTGGGCTTCTCACAGGAGGTCCAGAGGATACTGCCCTGTGACCCCCATTGGAAAAATACCCCAGAGCACAGTCAACCTGAGGTGCACACAAAAAAGTAATATCCACAATTAGATGAGTCAATAGTTTTGAAGTGCTTAGATTAGTCATTATACAAATGCCATGTAAGTATTAAGTAAAAACACATTTGAACATGGACACACATGCCACATAAATCCTTTTTTAAAAATAAAAAAGAAATCACAAGCTCTGCTGACTTCCACTCTTCAAGTTTTGTTTCTCTGGGATCACAGTGCGAGGGTGTGAACGTGCAGGGCTGTGAGGTAATTTCCCAGAATTCTGTTCAGGACTTCCCTAAACAGAGCTTTAATGCCCAGTAAGACAGTCCTGCTCTTCACGGCCCAGGCATTCTAACAAATGAGTGAATAAAGAAGCATACCACCCGTGAAACTAAGTGTATTGAACCCTGCAGTCTGGTAGAAACATCAGCTGCTTTGTTGCCACGGGTAGAAATGAGGACATGGCCAGTACCTCTGATCTGGGTACCATGGCACCAAAGAGGGGCACAGGCCAGGTGCTGACAGTCAGGTTTCTGCACGCCTTTTGCACAGAGAGATGGGGGTAGTGATGATTCGTATCATGATGGCCCTCTTGGGACTGGTGACAGGGAACTGCTTGGCAAGGAACAGAGAGGAAATAATACGGAGCCTGAGCAGCTCATCGGGCCATAAGTGATTGTGACCTCAGCACAGAAACGAGGCTCTAAAAATGAGGTATTTTAATAACAGATTTTTCTTTCAGGTTTAAGAAAACACACTCATGAACATGCTACTTCCAACGACAGGACAGACATACCTTGCTTTCGCTTTCATTGGACAGAATTTCCAGGGCTTCCAGGTGTGACAAACCTTGATACTCATCAAACAGCATCCCATAGTGTGCGGTCCTCTCGGCCGTGAGCTGCTGTGCCAGCCTCTGCTTCTCCTTCTCTTTGGCCTCCCGTAACATCTGCACAAACACACATTTGTACACTAGATGTATGCTTAAAAGCCCCATTTACTGCAGGATGCAGGGGGAGATGAACACTGCCTTGGTACTAGTGAAGAGTAGGTTTCAGTCACTTTGGAATTTCTGCAAAAATGACTTTTTTTTTTAAAAAAAAAGGTAGGAGAGTTTTTATTTCTTTATTTTTTGACCACATCACACAGCTTGCAGAATCTTAGTTCCCTGACCAGGGACCGAACTCATTCTCCCTGCAATGGAAGCATGGAGCTCTAACCACTGTACTGTCACATTCCCCTAAAATGACTTTTTGGATTAATTTTACCCACAGTTTTCCACATAATATTCCACTTTGGATTCTTCATGTTCTATGTACACAACAAAACAAAACAAAAATTCTACTCCCAAGAACAGTATTGAAAAGAAGGAAAGCAAAACAGTGGTTTCCACTGAAGTGTTTTCTGTGTGTGTGATTAATCTTATTTTTTTTAATGTCCAGATTTTCTATATTAGCAAATTTAATGTACACTGGGAAAGCTGAATCTATTGTGACAGGATTAATTGCAACTTGTACACCTAGGCAGACTTCAAAGAAAAAATAAGTTGAGATGATTTAATTTTAATTATTTAAAAATTTTGTGTGTGTGGTTATTAAACATCTTCAATTTAAAAAATAATAAAATATAAGCTCATAGTATATTCCTCACCAGATACCTAATATAAATGTAAATATTAATATAAATAAATGTTAGCTTATCAATTCTTAGATTGGTTTTGAGAAAAATGACTGTGAACTGACTTCCTCTTCAGGTTAATCATTTTTCTTCATTTATGTTTCTATTGATTAAATAATAAGACAGTAAACACAAGTTGACCAGTTACTCATAATTTCCTGCACTTCCTTTCTTTGATTCTAAGCACCTTTTATTTGGTTCCTCATCAAGGTTACTGTGACATTGTTTATAGGGTTCTTTAATATCTGGGAAGAGCACCATAAATGTGCTGGCCACTACAAGGTCACAAGGGGAAGATCATAAAAGAATAGATTTTGGTTTTTATTAGGTGTCAATAAAACAATCAGCCTCGTTCTCCTTTTCAGTTCCTGAGGTTGTTAGCCCAAAACCCAATAGGCTACAGAAAGAATTCACCCTCCTGTCTATTTTCAAGACTGAATAAGTACAAGATTTGAATTTTTAAATTTTCAAAACCACCTCTGGGAATTTTTAACACTTACACAATAAAAGCCACTACCCTCACTGATCTCACTGGCTTGGTTGTGGTGAAATAAAGTAACAAAGCGACACTGAAATTGCTTCCTGATTCGCCCTCTTTCCGGGCTTCCCAGGTGGTGCTAGTGGCCAAGAATCCACCTGCCAGTGCAGGAGATGCAAAGACGTGGGTTCAATCCCCGGGTCAGATCCCCTGGAGAAGAAAATGGCAACCCACTCCAGTATTCCTGCCTGGGAAATCCCATGGACAGAGAGAGGAGTCTGGTGGGCTACAGTCCATGGGGTCACAAAGAGTTGGGCATGACTGAGCTGGTATTATTCTTTACCCTCTTTCTGGTCTATTTTTTCTTTCTTTTTTTTTAACAGCACTCATCATCTTCTAAAATATGAGATGATGTGTATTGTTTGTTTGTCCCTCCTCACTAGAATGAAATCTCCAATTTTAACCAGTGATGGTCTCAAATGCTTAGAACAATGTATAGCACATGGTGGACAGTCACAATGCATTTGTGGAATGATTGAATGAATGAATAGTTACTCTTTGGAAAGGGGCTGAAGGGGATAATGTTGTGGCCATCCAGTGTAAACTGGCCATGTGAATCATAGGTGCAATGCTGAGACGTATCCCAGAGTGTTCCCTGGTGGCTCAGCTGGAAAAGAATCTGCCAGCAATATGGCAGACCTGGGTTTGATCCCTGGGCTGGGAAGATCACCTAGAGAAGAGAATGGCTACCTACTTCAGTATTCTGGCCTGGAGAATTCCATGGACTGTATAGTCCATGGGTCGTAAAGGGTTGGACGCAACTGAGTGAATTTCCCTTTCACTTTTGGATGTGTAATTACAAACAAATGCAGACGGCAAGTGTGTATTCTTGGGTGACACATTTCTATGAGCATTGCTACTTACTTTTTTAGTAAGTACACTGAATGCAGAGGTGACAAAAAATTGTGATGGTGGCACAAAAACTATGGTAATCTGGGAACTTGACCAGGTCCAGTTCTTCACTTTGCAAGAGTGTAAACTTAGGCCAAAGATTCACAGACTTAGTTTCTGAACTTGGTCACGTTTCCCTCCCACACTGTCTCCTTCCTGACTATAATCGAATTTATATATATGCATAAATTTATGTATACATATATAACATGTTTATATGTAAGTACAAGTCTGTATATATAATATACATTTCACTTTGCAAGAGTGTAAACTTAGGCCAAAGATTCACAGACTTAGTTTCTGAACTTGGTCACGTTTCCCTCCCACACTGTCTCCTTCCTGACTATAATCGAATTTATATATATGCATAAATTTATGTATACATATATAACATGTTTATATGTAAGTACAAGTCTGTATATATAATATACATTATATACATTAATATATATATATTTTTTATTTCTCTATATATATTGAATATATAAGGGTATCAATTTATACATATAGGAAAAGTGAAAGTCACTCAGTCATGTCTGACTCTTTGCAACCCCATGGACTGTAGGCTACTAGGCTCCTCTGTTCATGGAATTTTCCAGGCAAGAATACTGGAGTGGGTAGCCATTTCCTTCTCCAGGGGATCTTCTTGACCCTGGGCTGCCCAGGAATGCTTACACTGTAGGAAAGAAAGGTAAACCCTTTTCATTCTAAGCCACATTGATACTTGGGTTATTATTACTATTATTGGTTTTGTTTTATTTTGCATTTTTACAGCATCTAATGTTAATGGCCTGATTAATACAAAACCTATTTTCTTCTTTAGGATCAAGAGGTTAATGGTCTGGCTGACTCTGCCAAGTCTCTACCAGGACTATAATATCAGAGTGGTTACATGTGGGTTATTATGGAAGTGTGTGTTAGTTGCTCAGTCCTGTCTGACCCTTTGTGACCCCATGGTCTGTAGCCCACCAGGCTCCTCTGTCCATGGGATTCTCTAGGCAAGAAAACTGGAGTGGGTAGCCATTCCTTTCTCCAGGAGATCGTCCTGATCCAGGGATTGAACCTGGGTCTCCTGCACTGCAGGCAGATTCCCTATCACCTGAGCCACCAGGGAAGCCCCTACGGTGGAAGAGCCAAGAAGAAATCACCTAGAAATCAAAATTTTTAGGAGCTGCCACAGCTGATATCACCTGTTTTCAGTGATATCTCCTTTGTGGCTTTCTAGCACTGAGTCATGGGAAGATGTGTCTGTCCTGCCTGTGAAATTTATAAAATCCTGCATCTGCTGCTCCTGATTTTGGTAAGACATAGAGAGACCTGGTGTGTCCGACTCTTAAAGGGGAGGAGGTATAGGGGCATGACTGACACTATGGGGTCTGAGCTGGGCATGTGCTGTATGAAGGAACAAGTTCAATATTAGAGTTTTGTATTTGGAAAATAAGATAAATATTACTTTTAATTTAATTGACTACTGTAAGTAAAGCAAAACATAAATTAAATTCTTCACATCATATTTCTCAAGGAGGAAAACTTTGCAGCTGGAAGTGTGACAGGAGAAGTCCAACCTTGCATATAGTAAGAGAAACATAAACTAAGATTCCATTGAGATAGCATTTTTACCTATCATCTTGACACATAAAAATGACAATGATAAGAACTAACATTCTTGGGTGCGAACTACGAGTCAGGTTCTCTTCTAACTCATGTAATCCTCACAACAAAGCTATTAGTAGGTATTGATGGTCCCAGTGTACAGAAGAGTAATCTGAAGCCCAGAAGGGTTAAGTCATCTGCTCAAGGTCATGGAGCTAGAACCTGGTGGAGCTAGAATATGATGGTACTGAAACTGGATGTTTGTGTTTCCCCCAAGTTCTTTTGTTGAAACACAATCCCTGGTGTGATGGTATTAGGAGGTAAGGCCTTCAGGAGGTGATTAGATCACAAGGGTGGACCACTCACAAACAGGATTCAGGTCCTTATAAAAGAAATCCATGAAAAAAAAAAAAAGAAAGAAATCCAAAGAGCTCCTTCACCTTCTTCCACCATGTGAAGAAGCTGGGAGAACATCAGCTTCTTAATCATAAAGCAGGCCCTTAACCAGATATTGAATCTGCTGTTGCTCTGACCTTCAACTTGCCAGACTCCAGAATTTTGAGAAATAAATGTTCGTTGTTTATGAGCCCCTCAGCCTATGGTTTTCTCCTATAGCAGCTGAATGGACTAAGATGAAGTGTATCAGTGGAATTATCTTTAAGAAATTATTAAGTATGTATAATTTATATTTAATAAAGCAAGATACAAAAGAGTTGGTTAGTATGCTAGTACTTGGTTGAAAAAGTTTCTATATATCTATGTGCATATACATATATATATATATTTAGCTATATTTACCTATACAGCCATATCTATATCTAAACCTGTCTATATAATGTCTCTGATAGAATCTGTAAGAAGCTGTTAACAGTGATTAACAATGATTGTATCCCATGAAGGGTGGCTGGGGAAAGTAGCATGTTAAAATTTCAACTTTCACTCCCTGCTATTTCATGTCTTTGAATTTGACATGTGTTTTAAAATATCTATTAAAGAAGATAAATAAAATTTTATTTACTTTATTGACTGCAAGAACAAATCACAAAAGTACATAATCCCACCTGAGATAAAGAAACAGTTCTCTCCATGAGTGTCTTGGTCCGCTTAAAACCTGGGTCACTTTCTGCAAGGACATTCATGGTCTTCTTGCCGATGAATTCCAAAGCATCAAGACCACCAGTTAAGACGCTTTTACCCTGCCAGCGAGGTAATTGCATGAGATTAGGTTTTTACATTTTGCTGTTTCGAAACAGTCAGCACCTCCTAGAATGCCTAGCTTTAAATATTAAAAGCAATATGAAGTCACAATTTCTTTTCATCAGGAGTTTTATCATTGATTTAATCCTGTTTTCTTTTCCTAACAGGATTACATGAGTTAGAGCATATATCATATAATTTGTAGGACATACAATGTTATTTTAAAAAGGTGCTTAAGAAAATCAAAACATTTTAAGGATTAATTTTATTGGTGTGAGTGAATAGATATGCTTCTAAGACAAAAAATTAATAGATGACCCAGTTTCTGATTTTGTTTGAAACAATTTTAACCCAAGTAACAGAATTATTTGGAGCAGTCTATAAAAATGTCAAATAGTCTTGCCAATTTGGGGAATTCTTTAATCCAGGGCCCTAGAGTGTGGGACCCTCAGGCTGTTCCGATGGCTCTTGCATACTTTCAGAAACTAGCAATAACTGCCTCTAATTAGTATATTCATGGAATAAGACAGGTTGATTTCTACGTGTTTCTGGCTCTAGAAGTTATCCTATTATGTAGTTATCCTCTGCAAATTGCTTTGCTAGCCACTGTTTCCCTTTTTAAAAAAGAGTAAAACCACCAAGATTAACTTAGATAAACTGTACATAATAAATAGAACTGCATACATTTCTTTGCAACACCTTGTCTACACCCCAGCTACACAACTACAATTACAATCTGCATATATCTGTGTTTTCTCACCTTACATGAGTTTGCATAAGTTATATTTTAATATTGCTATAATATTTTATAATTTATATGCATTATCCATTTTTCAAAATTATCACTTCAATAGCAATATTCTATTTCACTGATTAATGTACTTTATTAGTCATCTCTGTTTTGGACACGTAGATTTTGTTTTCAGATTTGGGAGCCAATCAATAATCACACTAGAAAACAGTTTCTTAAATGCACATATTTTGGGAAGACTAGGAGATAACAGTCTTGCCCATTTCATGCGCTCCTGGCTCCCCATCGATTGGCATCCAGTGAGCGGAGTGGACGGGTGTGGACCACAGGTAAGGGAACTAGGACTCGGTGGAGCAGGGAACCACGGTTTCCGCCCTCTCTGTTGGCACAGTCTCAGAACCCCCTAACCTGGCGGTCGCAGAAAGGCCTCGCCTATGGGGTCAAGGCTTGGAGGAGAAACCCGAGGAGTGGTGGCTGGGTGGGCCCAGGAGGGCCTAGAGGAGGTATCCTACGTTGAGGGTCGGGAACGGTGGCGGTGAGGAGATACCCCTCGTCAAAGGTAAGGTGCAGTGGCTCTGCTGGAGCAGTCGTGAAGAGATACCCCACGCTCAAGGTAAGTGAAACCCAAATAAGATGGTGGGTGTTGCGGGAGGGAATCAGAGGGCAGACACACTGAAACCATACTCACAGAAAACTAGTCAATCTAATCACACTAGGACCACACCCTTGTCTGACTCAATGAAACCAAGCCATGCCTGCAGGGCAACCCAAGATGGGAGGGTCATGGTGGAGAGGTCTGACAGAATGTGGTCCACTGAAGAAGGGAATGGCAAGCCACTTCAGTATTCTTGCCTTGAGAACCCCATGAACAGTATGAAAAGGCAAAATGATAGGATAGCAAAAGAGAAACTCCCCAGGTCAATAGGTGCCCAATATGCTACTGGAGATCAGTGGAGAAATAACTCCAGACAGAATGAAGGGATAGAGCCAAAGCAAAAACAATCCCCAGTTATGGATGTGACTGGTGATAGAAGCAAGATCCNAAGGAGATCCAACCAGTCCATTCTGAAGGAGATCAACCCTGGGATTTCTTTGGAAGGAGTCATGCTAAAACTGAAGCTCCTGTACTTTGGCCATCTCATGCGAAGGGTTGACTCATTGGAAAAGACCCTAATGCTGGGAGGGATTGGGGGCAGGAGAGAAGGGGACGACCGAGGATGACATGGCTGGATGGCATCACTGACTCAATGGCTGTGAGTCTCAGTGAACTCCCGGAGTTGGTGATGGACAAGGAGGCCTGGCGTGCTGTGATTCATGGGGTCGCAAAGAGTCGGACACGACTGAGCGACTGAACGGACGGATGGATTTTCACCTTGCTTATAGTTTCCTCTGCTGTGCAAAAGATTTTAAGTTTAATCAGGTCCCACTTGGTTACTTTTGTTTTTATTTCCATTACTCTACTCTGGGTCATAGAGGATCTTGCTTTGATTTATGTCACTGAGTGTTCTGCCTATGGCACCCCACTCCAGTACTCTTGCATGGAAAATCCCATGGACGGAGGAGCCTGGTGGGCTGCAGTCCATGAGGTCGCTAAGAGTCGGACACGACTGAGCGACTTCACTTTGACTTTTCACTTTCATGCATTGGAGAAGGAAATGGCAACCCACTCCAGTAATCTTGCCTGGAGAACCCCAGGGATGGGGGAGCCTAGTGGGCTGCCATCTATGGGGTCGCACAGAGTCGGACACGACTGAAGCGACTTAGCAGCAGCAGCAGCAGCAGCATTGTTCTGCCTATGTTTTCCTCTAAGAGTTTTATAGTGTCTGGTCTTTAATACATTTTGAGTTCATCTCTGTGTATGGTGTTAGAAAGTGTTCTAATTTCATTCTTTTACATGTAGCTGTCCAGTTTGGCAATGGCAACCCACTCCAGTACTCTTGCTTGGACAATCCCATGGACAGAGGAGCCTGGAAGGCTGCAACCCATGGGGTTGCTAAGAGTTGGACATGACTGAGTGACTTCACTTTCACTTTTCACTTTCCTGCATTGGAGAAGGAAATGGCGACCACTCCAGTGTTCTTGCCTGGAGAATCCCAGGGATGGGGGAGCGTGGTGGGCTGCCATCTATGGGGTCGTACAGAGTCAGACATGACTGAAGCGACTTAGCAGCAGCAGCAGTCCAGTTTTCTAAGCACCATTTATTGAAGAGGTTGTCTTTGCCCCATTGTATATTCTCCTTTGTCAAAAATAAGGTACCAGACCACCTGACTTGCCTCTTGAGAAATCTGTATGCAGGTCAGGAAGCAACAGTTAGAACTGGACATGGAACAACAGACTGGTTCCAAATAGGAAAAGGAGTATGTCAAGGCTGTATATTGTCACCCTGCTTATTTAACTTCTATGCAGAGTACATCATGAGAAATGCTGGATTGGAAGAAACACAAGCTGGAATCAAGATTGCTGGGAGAAATATCAATCACCTCAGATATGCAGATGACACCACCCTTATGGCAGAAAGTGAAGAGGAACTAAAAAGCCTCTTGATGAAAGTGAAAGAGGAGAGTGAAAAAGTTGGCTTAAAGCTCAACATTCAGAAAACGAAGATCATGGCATCTGGTCCCATCACTTCATGGGAAATAGGGAAACAGTGGAAACAGTGTCAGACTTTATTTTTCTGGGCTCCAAAATCACTGCAGATGGTGATTGCAGCCATGAAATTAAAAGATGCTTACTCCTTGGAAGAAAGGTTATGACCAACCTAGATAGCATATTCAAAAGCAGAGATATTACTTTGCCAACAAAGGTCCGTCTAGTCAAGGCTATGGTTTTTCCAGTAGTCATGTATGGATGTGAGAGTTGGACTGTGAAGAAGGCTGAGCACTGAAGAATTGATGGTTTTGAACTGTGGTGTTGGAGAAGGAATGATGCTAAAGCTGAAGCTCCAGTACTTTGGCCACCTCATGCGAAGAGTTGACTCATTGGAAAAGACCCTGATGCTGGGAGGGATTGGGGCCAGGAGGAGAAGGGGACAACAGAGGATGAGATGGCTGGATGGTGTCACTGACTCAATGGACGTGAGTCTGAGTGACTCCGGGAGTTGGTGATGGACAGGGAGGCCTGGCGTGCTGCGATTCATGGGTCCACAAAGAGTCAGACACGACTGAGCGACTGAACTGAACTGAACTGATAGGTGCTTGGGTTTGTTTCTGGGCTTTCTGTTTTTTCCCATTGGTCTATAATTCTGTTTTTGGGCCAGTTACATACCATACTCTCTTGATGACTGTAGCTTTGTAGTATAATGTGAAGTCAGGATGATTGATTCCTCTAGCTCTATTCTTCTTTCCTAAGACTGCTTTGGCTATTCGGTGTCTTTTGTGTTTCCATATGAATTGTGAAATTTTTTGTTCTAGTTCTGTGAAAAATGCCATTGGTAATTTGATAGGAATCAGATTGAATCTGTATACTGCATTTGGTAGTATAGTCATTTTAACAATATTGATTTATCCTACCCAGGAACATGGAATATCACTCCATCTGTTTATGTCATCTTTGATTTCTTTCATCAGTATCACAATTTTCTGTGTATAGTTCTTTTGTCTCCTCAGGTAAGTTTATTCCTAGATATTTAATTCTTTTTGTTGCAATGTTGAATGGGATTGATTCCTTAATTTCTGTTTCTGATTTGTCATTGCTAGTATTTAGAAATGCAAGTAATTTCTGTGTATTGATTTTGTATCCCGCAACTTTGCTAAATTCACTGATTAGCTCTTAGTAATTTTCTGATACTGTCTTTAGGGTTTTCTATGTATAGTATCATGTCATCTGCAAACAGTAAGAGCTTTACTTCTTCTTCTCCAATCTGGAGTCCTTTTATTTCTTTTTCTTCTCTGATTGCTGTAGCTAGGACTTTCAGAACTATGTTGAATAATAGTGGTGAAAGTGGACACCCTTATCTTGGTTTCTGATCTTAGGGGGAATGCTTTCAGTTTTTCACCATTGAGAATAATGGCTGTAGGCTTATCATATATGGCTTTTACTATGTTGAGGTAGGTTCCTTCTATGTCCATTTTTTGAGGAGTTTTAATCATAAGTGGGTGCTGAATTTTGTCAAGTCTTTTTCTGCAACTATTGAGATGGTCCTATGGTTTTTATCTTTCAATTTGTTAATACGGTTTATCACATTGATTGATTTGCATATTTGAAGACTCCTTGCATCCCTGGAATAAACCAAATTGATCATGGTATATGAGCTTTTTGATGTATTGCTGAATTCTTTTTGCTTAAATTTTGTTGAGGATTTTTGCCCTTATGTTCATCAGTGATATTGGCTTGTAGTTTTATTTTCTTGTGTTGTCTTTGTCTGGTTTTGGTAACAGGGTGATGGTGGCCTCATGTAATGAGTTTGGAAGTGTTCCTTCCTCTGCAATTTTTGAAAGAATTTTAGAAGGATAGGCATTAACTCTTCCCTAAATGTTTGATAGAATTCTCCTGTGAAGCCATCAGCCTTGGGCTTTTGTTTTTTTGGAGGATTTTTGATCACAGCTTCAATTTCAGTGCTTGTAATTGGGTTGTTCATAATTTCTATTTCTTCTTGTTTCAGTCTTGGAATATTGAACTTTTCTAAGAATCTGTCCATTTCTTCCAGGTTATCCATTTTATTGCCATGTAGTTTTGCATACTAGTCTCTTATACTCCTTTGTATTTCTGCATTGTCTCTTGCAACCTCTCCTTTTTCATTTCTAATTTTGTTGATTTGATTCTTCTCTCTTTTTTCTTGAGGAGTCTGGCTAAAGATTTGTCAATTTTGTTTATCTTCTCAAAGAACCAGCTTTTAGGTTTATTAATCTTTACTATTGTTTCTTTCATTTCTTTTTCATTTATTTCTTCTCAGATCTTTATGATTTGTTCCCTTCTCCTAATTTTTTATTGTTATTCTTCTTTCTCCAGTTATTTTAGATGTAAAGTTAGGTTGTCTATTCAGTGTTTTCCTTGTTTCTTGAGATAGAATTATATTGCTAAAAACTTCCCTCTTAGAATGACTTTTGCTGCATCCCATACGTTTTGAGTTGTCGTGTTTTCATTGTCATTTGTTTCTAGAAATTTTTTGATTTTCCTTTTGATTTCTTCAGTAACTGTTGGTTATTTAGAAACATGTTTCATCTCCATGTGTTTGTGTTTCTTACAGTTTTTTCTTGTAACTGATATCTAGTCGCACAGCATTGTGGTTGGGAAGATGCTTGATAATGATTTCAGTTTTCTTAAATTTACTGAGGTTTGATGTGTGACCCAAGATGTGGTCTATCCTGGCGAATGTTCCATGTGCACTTGAAAAGAAGGTGTATTCTTCTGCATTTGGATGGAATGTCCTGAAGATATCAGTGAGATCCATCTCATCTAATGTATCATTTAAGACTTGAGTTTCCTTATTCATTTTCTGTTGTGATGATCTGTCCATTGGTGTGCTGCTGTTGCTGCTAAGTCGCTTCAGTCGTGTCTGACTCTGTGAGTGGGGTGTTAAAGTCTCATACTATTACTGTGTTACTGTCAGTTTCTCCTTGTATGTCTGTTAGTGATTGTCTTATGTATTGAGGTGCTCCTATGTTGGGTGCATAGATATTTACAATTGTTATGTCTTCCTCTTGGATTGATCCCTTGATCATTACATAGTGCCCCTCCTTATCTCTTGTAATCTTTATTTAAAGGTTTATTTTGTCTGATATGAGGAGTGCTACTCCAGCTTTCTTTTGCTTCCCATTTGCATGGAATATATTTTTCCATCCTTTCACTTTCAGTCTACATGTATCCTTAGGTCTGAAGTGGGTTTCCTGTAGACAGCATATATATGGATCTTATTGTTGTATCCATTCAGCCAGTCTGTGTCTTCTTGTTGGAGCATTTAATCCATTTACATTTAAAGTAATTATTGTTATATATGTTCCTATTGCCATTTTCTTAAATGTTTGGGGTTAATGTTGTAGGTCTTTTTTCTTCTCTTGTATTTCTTGACTATATAAGTCCCTTTAACATTTGTTGTAAAGCTGGTTTGGCGGTACTGAATTCTCTTAACTTTTGCTTGTCTGAAATCTTTTGATTTCTCCATCAATTTTGAATGAGATCCTTTCCAGGTACAGTAATCTTGGTTGTAGATTTTTCCTTTCAGTATTTTAAATATATCTTGCCATTCCATTCTGGCCTGCAGACTTTCTACTGAAAGATCAGCTGTTAAGTGTATGGATTTTTCCTTTTATGTTACTTGTTGCTTCTCACTTGCTGCTTTTGATATTCTTTCTTTGTGTTTAGTCTTTGTTAGTTTGATTAGTATGTGTCTTGGTGTATTTCTCCTTGGGTTTATCCTGTATGGGACTCTTTGTGCCTCTTGGACTTGATTGACTATTTCCTTTTCCATGTTGGGGAAATTTTCATTTTTTTAAAAGATTTATTTATTTTAATTGGAGGTTGATTACTTTACAATGTTGTAGTGGTTTTGCCATACATCAACGTGTATCCACCACAGGTATACATGTGTTCCCCATCCTGAACACCCCTCCCTCCTCCCTCCCTGTACCATCCCTCTGGGTCGTCTCAGTGCACCAGCCTTCCAATTTTTTCTTACCCTTTTTTTCTCTTCTTCTTCTGGGACCCCTATAATTCTAATGTTGGTGCATTTTGTATTGTCCAAGAGGTCTCTGAGGCTATCCTCAGTTCTTTTCATCCTTTTTACTTTATTCTGCTGTTCAGAAGTTATTTCCACCACCTTATTTTCCAGCTCACTGGTTTGTTCTGCTTCAGATATTCTGCTATTGATTCCTTCTGGGGTATTTTTAATTTCAGTAATTGTGTTCTTCTAGGTCTTTGTTAATTGATTATTGCATTTTCTCCATTTTGTTTTCAAGGTTTTTGATCATCTTTACTATCATTCAAATTCTTTTTCAGGTAGTTTGCTTATTTCATCTTCATTTATTTGGACTTATATGTTTCTAGTTTTTTCCTTCATTTGCATAGTAATTCTCTGCCTTTTCATAAGTTTTTTTTTTTTTAAACTTATTGTATTTGAGGTCTCCTTTTCCCAGGCTTCAAGGTTGAATTCTTTCTTCCTTTTGGTTTCTGCTCTCCTAAGGTTGGTCCAGTGGTTTGTGTAAGCTTTGTATAGGGTGAGATTTGTGCTGAGTTTTTGTTTGTTTGTTTTTCCTCTCATGGGCAAGGGTGAGTGAGGTAGTAATTCTGTCTGCTGGTGACTGGGTTTGTATTTTTGCTTTGTTTGTTGTTTAGATGAGGCAACCTGCACAGGGTGCTACTTGTGGTTGGGTGATGCCAGGTCTTAGGTTCAAGTGGTTTCCTTTGTGTAAGTTCTCACTATCTGATGCTCCCTAGGATTAGTATTGACTATGACAAAGGCTTTGACTGTGTGGATCACAATAAACTGTGGAAAATCCTGAAACAGATGGGAATACCAGACCACCTAACCTGCCTCTTGAGAAATCTATAGGCAGGTCAGGAAGCAACAGTTAGAACTGGACATGGAACAACAGACTGGTTCCAAATAGGAAAAGGAGTGCGTCAAAGCTGTATATTGTCACCCTGCTTATTTAACTTCTATGCAGATTACATCATGAGAAACGCTGGACTGGAAGAAACACAAGCTGGAATCAATATTGCCGGGAGAAATATCAATCACCTCAGATATGCAGATGACACCACCCTTAAGGCAGAAAGTGAAGACGAACTAAAGAGCCTCTTCATGAAAGTGAAAGAGGAGAGTGAAAAAGTTGGCTTAAAGCTCAACATTCAGAAAACAAAGATCATGGCATCTGGTCCCATCACTTCATGGGAAATAGATGGGGAAACAGTAGAAACAGTGTCAGACTTTACTTTTTTGGGCTCCAAAATCACTGCAGATGGTGACTGCAGCCATGAAATTAAAAGACGCTTAAGGAAAGTTATGACCAACCTAGATAGCATATTCAAAAGCAGAGACATTACTTTGCCAACAAAGGTCCGTCTAGTCAAGGCTATGGTTTTTCCTGTGGTCATGTATGGATGTGAGAGTTGAACTGTGAAGAAGGCTGAGCGCCAAAGAACTGATGCTTTTGCATTGTGGTGTTGGAGAAGACTCTTGAGAGTCCCTTGGACTGCAATGAGATCCAATCAGTCCCTCCTAAAGGGGATAAGTCCTGGGTGTTCATTGGAAGGACTGATGCTGAAGCTGAAACTCCAGTACTTTGGCCACCTCATGTGAAGAGCTGACTCATTGGAAAAGACCCTGATGTTGGGAGGGATTGGGGGCAGGAGGAGAAGGGGACAAAAGAGGATGAGTTGGCTGGATGGCATCACCGACTTGATGGACATGAGTTTGACTGAACTCTGGGAGTTGGTGATGGACAGGGAGGCCTGGCGTGCTGTGATTCATGGGGTGGCAAAGAGTCGGACACAACTGAGGGACTGAACTGAACTGAACTGGGGGTTAGTTCTTTTGTAGTCAAGGGTCTTGGAGTCAGTTCTCCCACTCCAAAAGCTCAGGGCTTGATCTCTGGTCAGGAACAAAGATTCCACAAGTGATTTGTTACAGTATTAAGTGAGATTAAAACAAATATCAAAACTGAGAAACCAAAGATGAACCCCAGACAAATAGAAGTTACAGAATCAGGCAAATAATAATTAAAATAATGGGATATACAGATATACATATATACCCATGAGCAAAGTCAAAACAGTCCAACAAAAATAAAGTACAGTAGATTGACCCAGTGAACAAAGGAAATAAAAAATTACATTTACCAGTTAAGAACAAAACTAACTAAAGCATAAACTGGAAAACAAAACTAAAGCAACATGACAATTGGAGAATAAAGCAATGAAAACAAAACTGACAAATATGTTGAGAGGAAAGGAAAGAAAGAATAGATATGCAAAGTTAAACGGAGGTAGATGATGAAGACTTATATACATTAAAGATTAACTACAAAGAGAAAAGAATAGTAGGAAAGGCAAACAACGAAATGTAGGAAAAAGTGCAATAGATCTAAAAAAAAGTAAAATTATAAAAGGAGAAAAAAACAATGGAAGAAGGAAGAAAAACTCTCCAGAACTGCAAAAGCACAACAGTGAGGCAGAGGTTTATAAAAACAATAAAAATCTGACCGAATATACACATATACATATACACCCATAAGCAAAATAAAAAAAGTCCAGCAAAAATTAGGTACAATAGATTTAACCGGTGAACAAAGGAAACCAAAAATTATGTCTACCAGAACAAAACTAACTAAAGCACAAACTGGAAAACAAAGCTAAAGCAAGGTGTCAATTGGAGAATAAAGCAATGAAAATAAAACTGGCAAATATTTTGACAGCGAAGGAAAGAAAGAAAAGAAAGAACGAATAGATATGCAATGTTAAATAGAGGTAGACAAAGATTTATACATGCTAAAGATTAATTGCAAAGGGAAAAGAACAGTAGGAGAAGCAAAGAAAAGAATAAATGTAGAAAAATTATAATAGGTTTAAAAAATTAAAAATTAAATTTAAAAAAAGAGAGAAAAAAAGGCAAACCCCACAGAACTGCAAAGCCCAACGTAGAGGTAGAGGTTTATTACAACAATAAAAATATGACTGGAAGAAAAAGAAAAAAAAATAAGCTCAAAAGCTTGATTGGATTTCACAATGCCAATAAAATTGACAACTACACAGAGGGGGGAAAAAAGGAAAAAAAGGAAAAAAATCCAAAAGAATCTACAGAACAAGTCAAAAGATAAGAATAATAAATGTTATTCTTGAGTCCTTGCTGTCAGAGTTCTTTACCTCCAACACTGTGCTGACCTCTGGACCTGCTGTGGGGGCAGCTCAGATTCTACTCTGGTCCTACTCCTGTGTGTTCTTGCCTACAATGTCCACAGCTATCAGAACTAGTGTATTTCCTTTTGTGCGAGCTCTCAATGACCTGTTATATATTCCATAGACACAGAGTCAGCCTAGTCGATCATGTGGATTTAACCTGCAGCTTGTACAGATAGTGGGAAGGTTTTTGGTCTTCTTTCTTAGTCACACTGCTCCTGGGTTTCAATTGTTTTATTTCCACCTCTGCATGTGGGTAGTTCACGGGGGTTTACTCCTGAAGCTTCCCTGGAGGACTTAGGTTTGCCTTTGTGAGGGCCAGGTGCGGAGGTGGTGCAGCTGCTTGGGTTGCAGGGGTTGTGGTAGTACGAGGTACTCAGGGGAGTTGGTGGCTAGGGCAGCAGGAAATATAGTGCTCTAGAAGGGTATGGCAACCAGTGTAGGCCAATATGCTCCAGTATTCTTGCCTGGAGAACCCCCTTCCCTGACAGAGAAGCCTGGCAGGGCATAGTATACAGGATTGCAGAGTGGGACACTACTGAAGTGACCCTGTGCACAAAGATGCAAGACTCTTTTTGCCTGTGGCAGCTCTGCCCCAGTGAGAGTTGAGCATGAAGGTGGCACAGCGGCGTGGCTTGTGGGGACCCTGGCGGCACCAAGTGTGCAGGCACACGGAGTGCCTCTGCCGCAGGAGTTATGGCCCTATCAGAGTCTTTTTTCAAGGCTCTTATAGCTGGCACTCAGAAGGCCTCTTTGCCAGTCTTTCTCTGTAGCTCTGCTCTTTCAGGCACTTAGTGGGCTCTCTTGCCTGGGGTCCTTCTCTGTTGTTCAGGGCGTCAGTCACATACAGGGGCCCCCCGGGTGGAGTCCTACTCTGTAGTTCAGTGCATCAGGCGTTTGATGGGCCAGTCTCTCTGCTGCTCAGCTGACGATGCTGATGTGTGGGGAGAGAGGCTGTGGTGATGGTGCCAACCCTACGTGTGACTCAGCAGTATCACCTTGCTTCTATGGCTGTCCGGCTTTCCTCCACAGGCATTTCCCACCACAGTCTCCTCCCTCACATCCCCTCGATCCATCTCTCCACAGTCAACAGCAGTCCTTGCCCTGGGATTGCTCCAGCTTTCAGCCATTGTGCCTTCCAGGGGACCTGCACCCTGTCTGGGGTATTATGGCTGCCGCAAGGATTCTCATTCCATTTAGGCTGCCACAGTCCAGCTGTTTCACTCTCAGCCTCAGATGTTTCTCCTCTGGCTCAGACAATTGCCCTGATGTGGGGATTGAACCCCTGCTTCAGTTGCTCCACCTGCTGAGGGCAGGCCCAGTCATACTAACACGCCTGTTTTCCCTCCTACTTCCTTTGTCCTACTGAGTTTTGCATGGGTCTATATATTTTTTTCCACTGGTCAGGTACTCCTGTCCACTCTCAGCTGGTGTTCTGCATGCACTTCTGTGTGTATTCCTGATGTATCCGTGGAGAGAGATGTACTCCATGTCCACCCACTCCTCCGCCATCTTGTTCTCTCCTTGGTTACATTTAACCAGACTTTTCCAGCCTTATTTGGTCCCCTAACTCCTTTCCCCTCTTAACACTTATTAACACTGTATCATTTGGGCTGAGAGGAAACAGCTGGCACACTCAGATGGGAATAATGTAAAGAAGGTTAATTTAGAGAAGGATTGAGTACAAAGGCATGGGCAAGGTGTAATGGATATACAGGAACTTGGGGCCAGAGTAACGGTGTTGTTTCTAGTGCATCTTGAAGAGCCAGGAAGGTGCAGGGAATTCAGGTGGGACGGAATCAGGTTTGTCAGCCTTATCAGCATCTGTTTAAAGTTCCCTGTTCTATATTTCAAATTCCTGCTCCTTTTCCACCTCTTAGCTTACATCTGAGGTCTGGAGGGTTTGAGGACTACTTGGTGCTAGGACTCTGCAGCCCCACCTGTCAGACTCTGGGCTTGTTCCTCATCATACCTGCCACGTGAAACCTGCAGGAGATGAGAAACTTTAATTCTGTCACAGAATCTCTGGTTCTCCAAGTTTGTTCCTGATGGCACACTCATACTCTCTAGGAATGGCACAAGAGCGGGTAAGAGGGGTCTGATGTCTGATGCTCCCTGCCAGACAAGGAGTATCCCAGGATAGGGCTCAGCCTGAGGCATAGCATTCATCCAGAAGTGTGGCCTGGGCAGCAGAGTGGGAGTCACTCCTCTAGAAGTTCTACTCCCTGGAGCCAAGGGTGGTGCCTAGGAAGCAGCATGCTAGTCAGTAGACACATTGTCAACCTGGAGGATGAGACACTGAGATGGCCCTGGGTTTAGGCAATGGGGCAGAACCTGGGCAGCCACACTGGAAGTAGACCAGGAGAAGGACTCTGGGTTGGGGATTCTGGCTGCAGTGACTTTTGATGGGTTCTCTGGCAAGCATATGGGCAGAAGGAGAAGCATTCAGGCTGCTGGGATGGAGGGGTGCTGACACTCATTTTCACCAGCTTTACCACTTTTCCCGCCACTGCTGCTGCTAAGTCACTTCGTCGTGTCTGACTCTGTGCAACCCCATAGACGGCAGACCACCAGGCTCCCCCATCCATGGGATTCTCCAGGCAAGAGCACTGGAGTGGTTGCCATTTCCTTCTCCAATGCATGAAAGTGAAAAGTGAAAGTGACATTGCTCAGTCGTGTCTGACTCTTCGAGACCCCATGGACTGTAGCCCACCAGGCTCCTCCGTCCATGGGATTTTCCAGGCAAGAGTACTGGAGTGGGGTGCCATTGCCTTCTCCTGCCACTACCTCCCTCTATCTCTTCCCTCTTCCTGGTCCTCTCTCTGCCCTTCTCCTTTCTGTTCATTTCCCCTTTCTCCTGAGATGCTCCTTTTACTTTCCCCCCATCTTCTCCCTCATCTTTTCATTTCCCTTTTCTTCTGTGCTTCAGTCTCTTCTCCCTTCTGTGATACAGTTTTTGTATTAGGCTGTGCTATCTATATATTTTAAATCCCAGAGATGTATCTGCTAATTGTCCTTTTAGGGAAATAATTATACAAGTTAAGATGATTAGATAATGAAAGTGTTCTCTGGGGCTGACCTCTTTACAAAATGATGATGGGGTGGTAGTGGGAAGGGGGATCACTTCTACTTAAAATAGCAGGATAGCTCAGTCAGTAAAGAGTCTGCCTGCAGTGCAAGAGACCCGGGTTTGATCCCTTGTTTGGGAAGATCCCCTGGAGAAGGACATGGCAACCCACTCCAGTATCCTTGCCTGGAAAATCCCATGGACAGAGGAACCTGGCTGGTTACTGTTCATGGGGTTGCAAGAGTTGGACATGACTTAGTGACTAAGCCACCAGCAAGATGGTAGAGCTCTTACCAGAATGCTTTGAACATCGGGGATGCAACACAACCCTCCCAGAGCTTGACCAGAGGGCTAATTCTGGGAGCAGCATCCTGGGAAAAAGATTGGATATTCTGTGGCCTTCTGGGAAGGCAATGATCAAGGAACTCTGTGATACGACTTGGAGCTCGGGATCCTGTGGAATTACTAGATCTGAATGAAGATTCTGAAGACACTTGGAGTTTCTGAAACATGTATACCCGCACACGCACGTGCAGTCACACACACAAATATGTAGGGCAAGATTATGGCTTCCCTCAGGCAGAGTGGTTTTGCAGGTATAAATTGCTGAAACACATCAACTTTGCACTTAGAGTGCAACAACTTAGAGTGCTTCACTGCACTCTAATGGTGGCCGTAAGTGTCCTGCTTACTCACTCATGTCATGTAAAGTGTTCACGAGATACATCCTTTCTTTCTCTGGGTTTTGCTCTTGACCAGCACTGGGTGGATTGCCAGACCCTCCTGGCATTCCTAATTGCAGGTACCTGCCACTCCCTGCATCCAGCAGTGAGTTGATGTCCCTAGGCAGGAAGAGTTGGGATGTTCTTAGCCAAAGACCAGTGGACATAGGGAGAGGTGGCAGTGAGAGGAGGGCATGAGTGGAGAAGCTACAGAGAAAGGGTTCAGAAAGTATCGAGTGGTGGGGGAGCAGGCAAATGGGATTGAGAAAACGTGCTTCCTGTTGGGGAAGGGAGGATCTGGAAGGAGTAGTGACTGGGAAGAATGAAAAGGGGTGGAAGACTAACTGAGAGACTGCTGTGTTTTGCAAAGAAAGAATGTGATGCCCAGGGAGGTTAAATTCCATGTCCAAGCCTCCTGCAGTCAGTGTCCTTGTACCAGCACATCCTGCCCAGAAAATAGGGTTGCAGCTGATGTCAGAGTTAACTTATTCCCTACAAAACCTCAAGAAGGAGGACTCTTCAAAGACCTCTCAGGCAAGACGTGCCCACAGAAATATGTGCTGTCACTAAGAACCTGGGATCCACCTAGGTTTAACCATAAGAGAGGAAGAACAGTTCTCTCCAGATTTAACCAGAAGTTACCCTAGTGGCTCAGAAGGTAAAGAATCTGCCTGCAATGCAGGAAACCTGGATTTGATTCCTGGATTGGGAAGATCCCCTGGAGAAGGGAATGGCAATTCACTCCAGTATTCTTGCCTGGAGAATTCCACAGACAGAGGAGCCTGGCAGGCTACAGTCCATGAGATTGCAAAGAGTTTGGACAGGACTGAGTGACTAACATGCTTTATCTCAGTAAACCTTAAGCTCTTTTCATTGTCCACCTCCCCATAGTCCAGGACCCTCTCCTTTTCTTCATCATTTCTCATGGGGAGCAAAGGAAGTGGTTTTACACTTTAGGGTGACAGCAAAGAAATGTAGCCTGAGGACACAGTAGAAGGAGGGAAGGCAGTTCAAATAAAAGGTTCCCACTCTTCCTGCTTATTTTGTTCCTCTGATTATTTTTAAATTGTCAGGCACACGCACAGAACAGCCTCAATTGGGGATGCTCCTAATTTCAGAACTTCCCTTCAGTTTCCATTAGGGAAACTATGGAGCTGAGTTTTTTCATAAAGTTTTGCCTCTGGGTCATGTTGGCTCACCCATTCTTGCAGGCTTCCTGGTGGTCTCAGAGCCCCTCACCACATTCACAGCAGGCAGAATTGCCACGTATAGCAAATAAAGACACACAATGCTCTGCTAAATATGAGTTTCAGATAAAACTCAAATGTATGTTTAGTTTATGTATTCCATGAAATACTGAGGACACATTTGTACAATGGAAGTGTTTGCTGTTTATCTGAAAAGATTTTATTTGAAGATCTGAAGCTGGGAATGCCACCAGCATGATTTTACTGGAGTGAGTCCAGCTACATCAGTTAGAAGATATCAGGCACTCTGAGTCTCTGAGACAGGCTGGGACCTGGGAGCCTTTGCTACAGTGCTGCAATGCTTATGCGTGGACAAACCTATCCTCCAGCAACACAATACAAAGAAACTATATGAGAATAAAAATAACTGCAGTTGGGACAAACTCTGGACAAAAGATTGTTGTAAAGATTGTTGCTGTTGTTTAGCCAGCTCAGTCCTCTCTGACTCTTGTGTGACCCCATGGACTATAGCCTGCCAGGCTCCTCTGTCCATGGGATTTCCCAGGCAACAATAATGGAGTGGGTTGCCATACTTTCCTCCAGAGCATCTTCCCCACTCAGAGATCGAACCTGCATCTTTTGTGTCTCCTGCATTGGCAGGCAGATTCTTTAACACTGAGCCATCAGCAAAGTCCCAACAGATGATAAAGAGATGAAAAAACCCAATTGGCAGTTTTGAAGAGCCCAGAGGAAAAGTAGGGTTTGGAAGCAAAACCAGGGTTCTGAGAATGTCACAGAACACAACATCACCTAAGGGGTGGGTAAAACACGTTAAGCCACCCCTCCCACCCAACCCTTGGACACACTATATCCTCACCCCATGTAAGTAAAAGCTTAGCCCCTCACTGCCCCCCCATGAAGCAAGCAAGGGAACCCTTTGTTCTCACTTGCCCCTGCTGTAGCAGGGGCCCCCATTAAAGCCTTGCCTGGATTTCTTTCCAGGCCTCTAGTCTATTTCTATTCATTGGGGAAGGTCAAGAACCCTGGTGGGTATCACTACTACTACTACTAAGTCGCTTCAGTCGTCCGACTCTGTGTGACCCCAGAGATGGCAGCCCGCCAGGCTCCCCCGTCCCTGGGATTCTCCAGGCGAGAACACTGGAGTGGGTTGCCATTTCCTTCTCCAATGCATGAAAGTGAAAAGTGAAATGAAGTCGCTCAGTCGTGTCCGACTCTTCGTGACTCCATGGACTGCTAGGGCAGGAATTCCACCTCACTGTTTCCTTCAGAAGCTACCTCTGCTTTCCCCTTCCCCCTTCACTCTGGACTGAACTGCTGTCTCTGATACCCTGTTCATGACCAAAACAATGCACAGATGACTTTGCAGAGCCATTTGCCTAGACTTCTCTCAGGATCAGTGAGTATTCATTTTTCTAACTTGTAAAATAATATGCATTCATTGATAAAAATTGGAAAAGAACAATAAAATTGTAGAAAAATCAGAAAGTGTAATAAAAAAATAAACATTCACCGTAATTGCAATATATAGATTAGGTCTAGACTGCCTGAGTTCAAATTCCAGCTCTAGTGCTTAACTGGCTGTATGACTTTAGGCAGTTTCCTTAACCTCTCTGTGCTATAGTCTTTCAGTCTGTAAAATGGTGGTAATAGAGTGGCTTGAATGAGTTTGTGAGGATTAAAGGAGTTTATATGTGTTCAGGTGCTTTAAAAGGTAGCTGATATATATATGAAATACTGCATAAGTGCTTTTCAAAAAAAATGAAAGTTCTTTCACCCCGAGATAAGTGTGCTTGGTGTCTTTTTTATGCATGTCTATGCATTCTATCATATAGGCATGTATGCTAGATTTCCACACTGTGGTAAATTGCATTTTTCAAAGTTGGATGTGATGTTCTTTCTCCTGGCATGCTCTTCTGTGAAGTGGTTTGGACATTTGTCCATCAAGAGGTGAAATCAGATCCTCTTCCCTTAAATGTGGGCTTTCTAAAGTTTCTGGCCAGCAGAATGTGGTAGAAGTGGTGTTCTGGGACTTCCAGGGTCAGGTCAGAGGAGGCTTGTGGTTTCTTCTTCCCCTTCCGGAACTCTCCTCCTTGGGTCCTTCCTCTTGGAACCCACCCACCTCCCCCGCCCCCAGACCAAGGTGCATGGCGAGACCTCAGGTAGTTGCTCTGCTTACTACCCCAGCTGAGTGGCCTGCTGACAGCCAGCCTCACCTGCCAGCCTGCATCAGTGGGTCAGCCCAGCTACCTGCAACTTCCTGAGAGAGCCCAAACCACACAACTGAGCCTGGCTAGACCACAGAGCTTTGAGGGATTTACATCCGTTATTGTTTGGAGCCACTAAGTTATGAGATGGTTTATTATGCAGTGACAGAGAACTGGAAAACTATTTAAGGAAATGAGTCTGAGTGAACTCCAGGAGTTGGTGATGGACAGGGAGGCCTGGCGTGCTGCGATTCATGGGGTCACAAAGAGTCGGACACGACTGAGCGACTGAACTGAACTGAACCTACCCAAGATCCTGAATTTCAAGTATGAACCAAAATGTCTTTTGTCCTCAGTTTCACTATTACTTTCAGATAAAAGGTACATTTTCTGTTCTTAAATTTTTTTTTAATTAAGAGTTTAAAAATTTATTGCTATGGTTGATTCATGTTGTATGGCAGAAACCAACACAATATTGTAAAGCAACTATCTTTCAATTAAAAATAAATTACTTAAAAAACAAAAATATTGTTGATTCTTTTAATAAAAATAATATTATCAAGTTTAATGCAAACTAAAAAATTTATTGTGGTATAGTTGATTTACTATATTATAAATTGTAACTAAAATATTCTTAGTTTCAGATATACAGTAAAGTGAATCAGTTACACATTTATCCACTCTTCCTTAGATTCTTTTCCCATGTAGGTATCACAGAGTATTGAGCAGAGTTCCCTGTTTTTACAGTACATCCTTATTAGTTATCTATTTTATGTATGGTAGTATGTATGTGTCAATACAAATCTCCCAATTTATCCCTGCCCCCTTTTACCCCTGGTAACCATAAGTTTGTTTTCTATATCTGTAATTCTATTTCTGTTTTGTAAATAAATTTGTACCATTATTATAATATTCCACATATAAGTGATATCATCTGATATTTGTCTTTTGCTGTCTGACTTCACTCAGTATGACAGTCTCCAGTCCATCCACGTTGTTGTGAATGACATTATTTTTTTTACGGTTGAGTAATATTCCATTGTATATGTGTACCACATCTTTATCCACTCCTCTGTTGATGGACATTTAGGTTGCTTCCATGTATTGGTAAATAGTGCTGCTATGAATATAGAGATGCACGCATCTTTTTGAATTATGACTTTCTCCAGCTATATGCCAAAGGAGTGGGGTTGCTGGGTCATATGGTAGTTCTGTATTTGGCTTTTTAAGGAACCTCCATACTGTTCTCCATAGTGGCTGTACCAATTTACATTCACATCAACAGTGTAGGAGGGTTCCCTTTTCTCCACACCCTCTCAAGCGTTTATTGTTTGTAGATTTCTTGATGATGGCCATTCTGACTGGTGTGAGGTGATACCTCAATGTAGTTTTGATTTGCATTTCTCTAATAATTAGTGATCTTGAGGAAAAGGGACATTTTCAAATAAACTGCCCTGACTAAGAAAATATATTCCTCCTTCTTTGGAAAAGTTAATGACCAGCTGGGCTTGAGCCCTAGGTCATTCATGCTTGAAGGCATCTTAGAGATCATCCAACAGTCCCTCACTTGCCTGTTTACTTTACAGATGAGAATCAGGAGGTAAAGTGACTCACTCAGGGCCCTCTGGGTGCTAAATGACAAAGCCTGGCTGCATCTCAGTTGTCCTCCAAACTCAGCTCTCTCCTTATTACGTCCTACTGCTTGTTTGTAAGAATGTTTACGGGCAAGGTGAATTGGGAGTTTCTAAATGCATGATGAGAGTGATGAAAGTCATCTGGGCTTTTTCTCAGCTATGTCCAGTCCATGCTTTTGGGGGAGGACATGGCTTCTTTCAACAGTGCCTTTTTATGCTCTGTCTGGTGAGAAAAATGTGAAATGTAGTGTGTCACAGTCAAGTCTGGAGAGAGGGCTGCAGTGGGGAAATGGATGTCCTGAAGTCAGGATGGGTGACAGGCTTCGGGACACCCTGTTGTTCTGGGATCCAGAAGATTTGGCAAGGATGGGGCCTGTGGTGAGTATGTGAGCATCAGTGGGAGGGCTGCTCCTGGGGCCACATGCTCACTAGCATCCCCACTGAGTAGTCCACATTTAAAGAACTGTGGTGTCTGAATGATGTAGGAGGCAGTGATCTCAGGAGGAAGGAAACATCAGAGGGAGGTGTTACAGCGAGGGGAGAACATCAAGATATTTGTTATGGGTTGAATTGTGTCCCACACAAGTCATATATTGAAGCCCTAAGCCCTAATGCCTTTGAATGTTATTCATATTTGGAAATAAGACTGCTGCAGATGTCATTCGTTAAGATGAGATCATACTGGAGCAGTGCGAGCATGCTCAGTTGTGAGCACTCTTGTGATTCTGTGGATTATAGCCTGCCAGACTCCTCTGTCCATGGAATTTCCCAGGCAAGAATACTGGAGTGGGTTGCCATTTCCTCCTCTAGGGGATCTTCCTGACCAAGGGATTGAACCTGAGTCTCTTGTGTCTTCTGCATTGGTAGGTGGAATCTTTACCACTAGCATCACCTGGGAAGTCCCATAATGGTTTAGAGTGGACCACTAATCCAATATGACTGGCATCCCTATCAGTTCAGTTCAGTTCAGTCGCGCAGGCGTGTCCGACTCTTTGCGACCCCATGAATCGCAGTACGCCAGGTCTCCCTGTCCATCACCAACTCCCGGAGTTCACTCAGACTCACGGCCATTGAGTCCATGATGCCATCCAGCCATCTCATCCTCGGTCGTCCCTTTCTCCTCCTGCCCCCAATCCCTCCCAGCATCACGGTCTTTTCCAATGAGTCAACTCTTCGCATAAGGTGGCCAAAGTACTGGAGCTTCAGTTTTAGCATCATTCCTTCCAAAGAAATCCCAGGGTTGATCTCCCTCAGAATGGACTGGTTGGATCTCCTTGCAGTCCAAGGGACTCTCAAGAGTCTTCTCCAACACCACAGTTCAAAAGCATCAATTCTTCTGCGCTCAGCCTTCTTCACAGTCCAACTCTCACATCCATACATGACCACAGGGAAAACCATAGCCTTGACTAGACGGACCTTAGTCGGCAAAGTAATGTCTCTGCTTTTGAATATACTATCTAGGTTGGTCATAACTTTTCTTCCAAGGAGTAAGCGCCTTTTAATTTCATGGCTGCAGTCACCATCTGCAGTGATTTTGGAGCCCAAAAAAACAAAGTCTGACACTGTTTCTACTGTTTCCCCATCTATTTCCCATGAAGTGATGGGGCCAGATGCCATGATCTTCGTTTTCTGAATGTTGAGCTTTAAGCCAACTTTTTCACTCTCCTCTTTCACTTTCAACAAGAGGCTTTTTAGCTCCTCCTCACTTTCTGCCATAAGGGTGGTGTCATCTGCATATCTGAGATTATTGATATTTCTCCCAGCAATCTTGATTCCAGCTTGTGTTTCTTCCAGTCCAGCATTTCTCATGATGTACTCTGCATATAAGTTAAATAAGCAGGGTGACAATATACAGCCTTGACGTACTCCTTTTCCTATTTGGAACCAGTCTGTTGTTCCATGTCCAGTTCTAACTGTTGCTTCCTGACCTGCATACAGATTTCTCAAGAGGCAGGTCAGGTGGTCTGGTATTCCCATCTCTTTCAGAATTTTCCACAGTTTACTGTGATCCACACAGTCAAAGGCTTTGGCATAGTCAATAAAGCAGAAATAGATGTTTTTCTGGAACTCTCTTGCTTTTTCCATGATCCAGCGGATGTTGGCAATTTGATCTCTGGTTCCTCTGCCTTTTCTAAAACCAGCTTGAACATCAGGGAGTTCACGGTTCACGTATTGCTGAAGTCTGGCTTGGAGAATTTTGAGCATTACTTTAGTAGCATGTGAGGTGAGTGCAATTGTGCGGTAGTTTGAGCATTCTTTGGCATTGCCTTTCTTTTGAATTGGGATGAAAACTGACCTTTTCCAGTCCTGTGGCCACTGCTGAGTTTTCCATATTTGCTGGCAAATTGAGTGCAGCACTTTCACAGCATCATCTTTCAGGATTTGAAATAGCTCCACTGGAATTCATCACCTCCACTAGCTTTGTTCGTAGTGATGCTTTCTAAGGCCCACTTGACTTCACATTCCAAGATGTCTGGCTCTAGATTAGTCAACACATCATCATGATTATCTGGGTCGTGAAGATCTTTCTTGTACAGTTCTTCCGTGTATTCTTGCCACCTCTTCTTAATATCTTCTGCTTCTGTTAGGTCCAGACCATTTCTGTCCTTTATCGAGCCCATCTTTGCATGAAATGTTCCCTTGGTATCTCTAATTTTCTTGAAGAGATCTCTAGTCTTTCCCTATAGAAAGGAGAAATTTGGACACAGACACATGCATAGGAGGAATGCCATGTGAAGATAAAAGAGATTAGGGTGATATCTCTACAAGGTAATGAACGCCAAAGATGGCCAGTAAACCACTAGAAACTAGGGGAGAGGCATGGGATAGATTGTCCTTACAGCCTACAGAAGAAACCAACCCTGCCCACACCTTGATCTGAGACCTCTAAGTTCTGTAACTGTGAAACAATAAGTTTCTGTGTTTAAGACAGCTTGTCTATGGTACTTGACTATGGCAGCCCCAGAAAATGAACAGAATGTTATGTAAGTCAATGCAAAGAGTCTTGAGATAAATAAATAAGATGAAAGGGGCCAGAGAGTTGATTGGAGGAGGGAAGAATAGGTGGGGGTGACCTTGGCTTATGGTAAAACTCTAGCAGGAGAATTACAATGCAAGACCCTGGGATTCTGGAGCAAAATCATGCCATCTGCAGTGGAGAATTATGCACCCTTTAAGAAATAGCTCTTGGCACGTTATTGTATCCTGGTGGAAACGGAGTACTTGGCCATAGTCATCAAAGGACAATGCATCTGGAACTGCCCACTATGAGCTGGGTTCTGTCAGACCTCCAAGTCATGAAGTCAGACAGGTCCAGCTGGCATCCATCATGGTGTGGAAATAGTACATCTGAGGTTGAGGCTGGTTAGGACTAGAGGGCATGACTAATGTGTAAGATTAGGTAGTCCAGACCTGCTTGTAGCCCACACAGTTGGACCAATGCCCTTCTCTGTCTTGTGTCTATCACCACAGAGGAGAATCACAAAAGACCAGCTGGAAGAACAGTAAAAAGCCTCAGCTTGGTTTACAGTTGGATTAACTCAATACATGGTGCATGTCAAAATGTACAGCAACCACTTTTCTCCCATATTTAAAATTAGCCCTAAAAGTTACTAAAGAATTCACCTGCAATGCAGGAGAACTCAGTTTGACTCCTGAGTCGGGGAAGATCACCTGGAGGAGGTCATGGCTACCCACTCCAGTATTCTTGCCCATGGATAGAAGAGCCTGGTGGGCTAACAGTACATGGGGTTGCAAAGAGTTGGATACAACTGAGCAACAAACACTTTCCCTTTCTAAAAGACAGTAGGAAAGGGAAGGTCTTCCCAGTGGGTAGAACCATTAGCAGTGTACCTGATCGTATTTGTAGGAAAGGAAAAATGGCCCAAAGTCGATGGCCAAAGGCCTGGTCTTGAGTCAGAAAAGGAAAGGAATAGAGGAACACAGGCCGTGAGGTCTGGGGTTCAGGTGTGTGGTGGACATGTAGGAGTGGACGTGATGTGTGAAGATTTTTATATCACATTCACCACTGAGTTGGTTTGTATTAACGCTCACCAGTAAGCATCCATCATCAACTGTACAACCAAGTAGTCTGAATGACTTGTTCTGTGAACCTTAGCCAGACTTCATCATCAGCCGCCCCAGGCTGGTATCACGGGCTCCTGAGTGCAGAGGCTGAAGTATCAGAGAGGAAGGTATGTGTGGACCCAATAGCATGGACTTCCACTTTCCAAGACTGATCTAGCTGCTGCTGCTTTGAATGTCCAAATTGTTAGCAGACGAAACCAATTCATCCTGGCTCTATTCCTGGAGGAAACCAACTGGCCAGACTACACTGGCTCACATCCACCCTGAGAGGGGCAATGATTCCTTCTCACAGGGATAAATATCTTCGCTGGGTATGGGTTTGTCTTTCCCACCTGCCAAACCTCAGCTAGCATTATTATCTAGGGTTTATAGGATGACTGATCTAGAGTTATGGAATCCCACACAGTGCAGCATCTAATCAGAAGATCCACTTCATATTGAAGAAAGTGCGAGACTGGGACCATGACCAGGGGATACTCTTGTCTTATTACATACTACATCCTCAGAGGCAGCCATCCTCATGAAACAAGGAAGTAGCCTTCTATTGATACAACGGAAGTCCTAGCTTAGAGGAAACATTCTGAAGGGATTAGATGCCATCATTCAGGGTTGCAGAGTATTTATTAAATCAGTGACTCATGTGTTGTTCAGTCTCCAGTAAGAATGCAAGTGTCCAGAAACCAAGGAATAACAGCAGGAGTGGCCTTATTTACCATCACACCAATGACCCATGGGGGATGTTATTAATATATGCTCTGTCCCTGCAACTTTGGGTTCTGCAGGGTTGGAGGTTCTGATTGCTGAAGAGGTGCACACTTGTCACGGGTCACAGCAAGTATACCACTGAATACAACTTGCAGGTGCTTGTCAGGGCACATTAGACTCATTGTTCCCAGAGACAGCAGGCAAGAAAAGGAGTCGCTGCAGTAACAGGGGCAAATGACCTTGATCAGCAGGAAGATATGGATCTTCCTTTTACACAGTAGTAGCAGGAAAAAAACACACATGGAATCCAGATGTTATAAACTGAATGTGTCCCTCAAAAATTCATATGATAAAACCCTATGATAAAAAAATTCATATGATAAAAACCAGATACAGCCACACGGCTTCTCGTGTGGCTGTATCTGGAAGTAGGGGGTCTCTAAAGAAGTAATTGAGGGTTCCCCTGGTGTCTCAGTGGTAAAAAATCCACCTGCCAATGCAGGAGACATGGGTTTGATCCCTGATTGGGGACGATCGCACATGCTTTGTAGCAACTAAGCATGGGCACCACAACTATTGAGCCTGTGCTCTAGAACCTAAAGCCACAACTACTGAGCCTGTGTACTACCACTACTGAAACCCAAGTGTCCTAGACCCATGCTTCGCAACGAGAGGCCACACAATGAAATGCCCATGCACTGCAACCAGAGAGTAGCCTCTGCCCTCTTCAATTAGAGTAAAGCCTGCCCAGCAACGAAGGTCCAGTACAGCCAAAAATAAATAAATAAAAATAAAATAATAAAAAAAGACATGATTGAGGTTAAATTAGTTCATAAGGATGGGACCCTGATCTGTTAGGATTAGTTTAGGATTAGTGGAGAAGGAAATGGCAACCCACTCCAGTACTCTTGCCTGGAAAATCCTATGGGCGGAAAATCCTGGTGGGCTGCAGTCCATGGGGTTGCTAAGAGTTGGACATGACTGAAGCGACTTAGCAGCAGCAGCAGTGTCCTTACAAGAAGAGACAACCAGAGAGCTCTCTCTGTATGTGCAGGCACTGAGGAAAAGTTAAAAAAAAAAGCATTAAAAAAAAAAGTCATGGGAGTAAATAGCAAGAAGGTGGTTGTCTACAACCAAAGGGAGACCCCTTCATCAGCCACCAACCCTGCTGACACCTTGATACTGGACTTTTATTCTTCATATCTGTGAGAGAATAGCAATTTCTGCTGTTTAAACCCTCCCTCTCCCAGTATGATTTCTTGTTAAAAGCAGCCTGAGCAGACTGACATACCTGGTGATCCAGCTGGTCTGTCCTTGTGCTCCTTAGCCACGTTACAAATGTGAGTGGACACAGGCAAGCACCCTGGCCTGAGATGAGTGATCATTATGGGTCCATAACCCTGAGGAATGAAGGTTTGGGTCACATCACCAGAGAAGCCACCAAAACCTGCCAAAGTTTTGGTGAGACATAGCTAAGGTTGGGGAAAGTTGAGAAGGCATAGTGGAGAAGGGAGAAGTTGGTATTTGTTCTGGTCCCATAGTCAATTGCAAAGATGGGGGCAATAGTTCATCCCACTAATCTCCCTCTTCTAATTCCCCCTCAGAAAAAAAAAAAAAAGATGAAGCAAAACAAAACCTGGAACCATATTGGAGTTGCTGCCCAAATCTTGTAGAGAAGTAGATTTGCTTGGTGGGAGGGATGACTGTGATGACCACAAGAATGTGCCTTGCAGACTTCTGAGTACAGGGAACACAAGTGACTAAGTGAGCTGGACGTCAAGTCCATCATCACATTAGCGTGAGGCCCCACTCCCCAAGGGCTGCTCCCAGCCAATGACAGATATGGCAGGTCACATCTGTCCTTTCTTAAGGGAAACAGAGTCTTCTGATGACTGTCATTGGCTGGAGGAATCCTGAGCTTTCCTCAGACTGTATCACGCTTTAGGATGCTTCTACTTAACCTTTTATTCCTCTGGCTTTCCTTTAGGGTCAGTCTCACCTTATAGTCTGACTGTTCTTCCAGCTTTATCTGGACCCTTACCCATTTTTTTTTCCTCATAAATATTTCCCCTTAAGAATTCCTTGCAAATTTACTCTTGTCTTTGCGTCTTCTTCCCAGAAGACTCAGAATATCACAGTTCTTTAACCCTTGCTCACACCTCTGTAAATAGATCTTCTATAAAACATCTCTTTAGACATCCCAGCTGACTGTGACATCTGTTTCCTGCTGGGACCTTGATGGATATAAATTGCTGTGGACCATAAATGTTGCTGTAGCATTCCAGAGGAGAAAAAGCAATGTTAGCATGGTAAGAATAAATAGCAAGGAATAAATGTGTTCTGAACAATGGGGTTGCTCTGGGGTTAGAGTTTGGTTTCAGATAGGGATGTATATGTGTGCATGTGTGTGTGTGTGTGTGTGTGTGCAGGTGTCTGCAGCATTAGCAAAGGTACTGGAGTAGAAACAAGCAGTTATGGCATCATCTGTCTAAGAGCCCATGCTGTTTTTCCAAGGATCTCCACCTGTACTATGGGAGGAAAACACTAGGAAGGTTCATTTCTCCACCTTCATTGCTTTCTGAAATCTGTTAGGAAGCCTCTATCATTTCCCCTTTCATCATCTCATTTTTTTTTTAATGTGGACCATTTAAAAAGTTTTTGTTGAATTTTTTGCAGTACTGCTTCTGTTTTATGCTTTGTGGTTTTTTTTTTTTTTTTTTTTTTTGAGTGTGTGTGTGTGTGTGTGCAGGTGTCTGCAGCATTAGCAAAGGTACTGGAGTAGAAACAAGCAGTTATGGCATCATCTGTCTAAGAGCCCATGCTGTTTTTCCAAGGATCTCCACCTGTACTATGGGAGGAAAACACTAGGAAGGTTCATTTCTCCACCTTCATTGCTTTCTGAAATCTGTTAGGAAGCCTCTATCATTTCCCCTTTCATCATCTCATTTTTTTTTTAATGTGGACCATTTAAAAAGTTTTTGTTGAATTTTTTGCAGTACTGCTTCTGTTTTATGCTTTGTGGTTTTTTTTTTTTTTTTTTTTTTTGGCTTTGAGGCATGTTCGATCTTAGCTCCTTGAGCAGGGATTGAACCTGCACCCCCTACATTAGAAGAGAAAGTTCTAACCACTACACCACCAGGTAATCCCTATCATCTCATTTTGTATACCTTTCTATGTGCATCTGTGAGCTCTTGTTAGAGAAGAGCTGAGGCAGTGGCCATGGGACTCCATGGAAGGCTCATGGAAAAGGGGGAAAGACAGGGAAGAATGAGTGCCTTGAAATTCTGGAATCCAAGGCTCAGGATACTGGGTGTATTGAGACTGAATAGCCCCATTTCTTAGGGTTCCAAGAGGGCCAGCAGTTTCTTTTGGAGGCTGAGGGAACGTTGATTTCATAAGAGGTGCAGAAAACAGAATTCACAGAGAGCCAGGGAGTTCGATCCCTGGGTTGGGAAGATCCCCTGGAGGAGGAAATGGCAACCCATTCCAGTATTCTTGCCTGGAAAATCCCATGCGCAGAGCAGCCAAGTGGGTCCATGGGGTCGCAAAGAGTTGGACATGACTGAGTAAAACAACAACAACAATCATTCACTCAACACACATTTACAGAACACCTACTACACTAGGAACTCTTCTAGGCTCTGGGGATGCACTATTAAAATAAAATGAAAATCCCTGACCTCGTGGAGCTTACATCCTCATGGGGAGAGGCAGACAGTAAATAAATAAACAAGCAAACCAGGGTGGTAAGTGCTATGGAGCAAAGCAAACTAGAAAGAGGAATAGATTTGCTTGTGTCCAGCTGTGGCAGCCATGGGCTTCCCTGGTAGCTTAGTTGGTAAAGAATCTGCCTGCAGTGCAGAAGACCTCGGTTTGAATCTTGTGTCGGGAAGGCTACTTATGCCAGTGTTCTTGGTCTTCCCTGATGGTTCAGCTGTTAAAGAATCCGCCTGCACTGTGGGAGACCTGTGTTCAATCGCTGGGTTGTGAAGATCCCTTGGAGAAGGGAATGGTTACCCACTCCAGTATTCTGGCCTAGAGAATTCCATGGAATGTATAAGTCCATGGGGTTGCAAAGCATCAGACACGCCTGAGCAGCTTTCAGTTTCACTTTCCAGTTGGGGTGGCTAGGGAAGACCCTACAGACAAGACAACATAGAACAGAAACTTAAAAGAATGGAAAGGTGCAAGCCCCATGGGCTCCTTGGGGAGTGGTTCATACAGTGCAAAGAACAAGTGCAAAGACCTGGAAGCAGGGATGTGCTTGGTCTCATTAACATCTGTCTACTTCATACATCTCCATGCTCGTCCAGCTGCCCATAGGTCAGCTGTTGATTCACAGTCGTCAAGTTCTAGTGGTTTGAATTCCCAGACTATGCTAATATTATGTAACTGAAGCATCTAAGATGCACCAGTGGTATAACAAAAAATTATTTCTCAACATGGCATCAGACATGACATCCATTATCTTATGATCTGCATCAGTTTCAGAAGCAGATAAGGCTCCTCAAGTGTATCTCCTCAGGTGCACTTTCTCTTGATCCAGGACATTAAACTACTGAAGCTAGTCCCTTGGCTTTTAGAACTGGAAATTTGAGTCCTGGTTGACTTACAGGCTGCACAGCCCTGACTAGTTACTTAACTTCTCTGAGCTTCTGTTTCTTTATCTACGGGAAGCCAGCAGAAGTAATAACAACAACTATGATACAAATCAGGGATGAAATCAAATAAAGACTGTGTATTATAAAGTACTTACCAATGGTTGGCTTTTATATAGCAAAGATACATTAACTAAGTCATTAATCTTATTCATACATAAGGCTTCCCTGGTGGCTCAGATGGTAAAGAATCTGCCTGAAATGCAGGAGACCCAGGTTTGATCCCTGGGTCAGGAAGGTCCCCTGGAGAAGGGATGGCTACCCAGTCTAGTATTCTTGCCTAGAGAATCCCATGGACAGAGGAGCTTGGTGGCCTACCGTCCATGCGGTCACCAAGAGTCAGAGACAACTGGGCGATTAAGCACATTATTTGTACATGTGTGTGTCACTTCAGTTGTGTCTGACTCTTTTCGACCCTATGAACTATAGCTATCCAGGCTCCTCTGTCCTTGGGTTTCTCCATTCAACAATGATGGAGTGGATTGCCATTCCCTTCTCCAGAGCATCTTCCCGACTCAGGGATTGAACCCAGGTCTCCTGCATTGCCGGGGAATTCTTTACAGACCCTGCCACCAGGGAAGCCCTATTTGTACAAAAACCATGTCAAAGATATTGACTTAAAACAACAGTTGTTTATTTGCTCATGGCTTTGAAACTAAATATGGGCTTGGCTTAGCTGGGTGGTATCTGGCATCTCAATGGAGGCTGAATGTTCCAAGATGGATTTATTCACATCTTGGTCTGGTCTGATTCATGTGCCCCCAGGTAGGGCTTTTGGTTGGGGTGTCTGGTTCTCTGCTACATAGTTTCTCCCTTCTTGACAGGATGACATCAGCTTTTATTTTGTGTGGTGACAGCCACTTTGTGAGAGAATGAGGGCAGAAGCTGTTAGATCTTTTGGGGTTGGGGCTCAGAAGTCCCACAATATCACTTTTGCCACATTTGATTGGCTAAAGCAAGTCACGGAGCCAGCTGAGATTCAAGGGGTGGAGAAATAGGCTTCACCTTGTAACAGAAGGAGCTGGAGATTCACATTGCATGGATGGAAGAAATATGTTGTCTGTAGAAAACCATATATGACAGTCTATCCTCTGGCTTCAGCAAATCTCTCTCTGGCATGTGCAAAATATACTCGCCATTCCCAAAACCCCCAAAGTTTTATCTCATGATGATATCAAGCTGGAAGTCCATTATCTGATGATCTGCTCCAGATTATCATATAGATAAGACCTCTTGAGCATGGCTTTTCAGCTGCAGCTTCTCTTGATACAGCGACCTGAACTTAAAAGACAAGTATTCTATTCTCACACCTCTAAAATACAGTCGTGAGAAAGCAACTAGATAGACCCTGTTGATAGTTACTCCTATTTAAAGTGGAGAGGATGGGAACCACAAAGCAGTCATTAGGCTACAGCAATTGTGAAGTCCAGCTGATCACACTGGCTTCCCCTTGTTGATGTGATTGGTCACTAAGTTGTGTCTAACTCATTGCAACCCCATGAACTGAAGCATGCCAGGCCTCCCTGTCCCTCATTATCTCCTGGAGTTTGCCCAAGTTCATGTCCATTGAGTCAGTGATGCCATCCAACTATCTCATCCTCTATAGCTTCCCCTATATGGGTCAGAAAATGTTTCTTGATTGGGACCTGATTTTACTTCCTGAGAAGGTTACCTAGCCAACTGTTCTCTGTGGCTTTTAGGTCTTCCTGCTGAGCTCTTAGCTCCATCCTCTGAGATGCATTTTCTTTTTATTTTTTTAAAATTAATTTTTATTTTTTGAGATGCATTTTCTTACCCATAGGAAATTATGTGTGTCTGTAGCTAAGTAGCCTTGTCAGTCTGATTCCTGCTTGTAGAAAGTGGAGGTCCAGTGGCCTCTTTTCATTGTGAATTATCTCTTTCACTTTTAGTCCAACCTTGTAGTGCTTTCATTGATAAAATTCTCCTAAAAGTTTTATGCATTTCCTAGGAATTTAAGTGGGATTCACCCTATGCCTTCAGAATTTTGTCCATATATTTTTTTGAGCATGTCAGTCACTGTGGGCCAATACCCTCAAGATTTCCAGAAGTCCTTTCGTCTCATTGAAAGGGTCTCTTAGGCACTTTCCTTCAGAGGGCTTACATGCATAGATCTGATCTGATTGTTTTGCTGGGGCCATTTCTTAGTGGAGAATCTTTGCCTGGCTGGAGATACTAACAATTTAATTTTTTATAAACTGGAAAATTCTGGACTCTCTCCTCTTTTCCTAAAGCATACAGATGGCTAACAAACACATGAAAAGATGCTCAACATCACTCATATCAGAGAAATGCAAATCAAGACCACAATGAGGTACCATTTTGCACCAGTCAGAATGGCTGCGATCCAAAAGTCTACAAGCAATAAATGCTGGAGAGGGTGTGGAGAAAAGGGAACCCTCTTACACTGTTGGTGGGAATGAAAGCTAGTGCAGCCACTATGGAGAACAGTGTGGAGATTCCTTAAAAAACTGCAAATAGAACTGCCTTATGATCCAGTGATCCCACTGCTGGGCATACACACCGAGGAAACCAGAATTGAAAGAGACACGTGTACCCCAATGTTCATTGCAGCACTGTTTATAATAGCCAGGACATGGAAACAACCTAGATGTCCATCAGCAGATGAATGGATAAGAAAGCTGTGGTACATATACACAATGGAGTATTACTCAGCCATTAAAAAGAATACATTTGAATCAGTTCTAATGAGGTGGATGAAACTGGAGTGAAGTAAGCCAGAAAGAAAAACACCAATACAGTATACTAACACATATATATGGAATTTAGAAACATGGTAATGATAACCCTGTATGCGAGACAGCAAAAGAGACACAGATGTATAGAACAGTCTTTTGGACTCTGTGGGAGAGGGAGAGGGTGGGATGATTTGGGAGAATGGCATTGAAACATGTATACTATCATGTAAGAAATGAATCGCCAGTCTAGGTTTGATACAGGATACAGGATGCTTGGGGCTGGTGCATTGGGATGACCCAGAGAGATGATATGGGAAGAGTGGTGGGAGGGGGGTTCAGGATTGGGAACTCATGTACACCCGTGGCAGATGTATGTCAGTGTATGGCAAAACCAATACAGTATTGTAAAGTAAAAAAAATAAAAATAAAAAATAAAGAGAGAGAAAAAAAAAGTAAGCCTGAATACTGAGCACTGCCTCCTCTGGCTTATCTCTCTTTGGTGATATCTTAACATACACAGGGCCTCCCCAGGTAGCTCAGTGGTAAAGAATCTTCCTGCCAATGCAGGAGATACAGGTTCGATCCCTGGATTGAGGAGATCCTCGGAAAAGGAAATGGCAACCCACTCCAGTATTCTTGCCTGGGAAATCCCATGGAAAGAGGAGCCTGGCGGGCTGCAGTCCATGTGGTCACAAAGAGTTGGACATAGCCTTAGCGACTAAATAGCCGCAGTATCATACACAACAGGCAGCATCCAATTGATGCCTTCAGCATTGTGTCTAGAAATTTCCTTCCCTAAGTCCTTAAATTCAGTCAGGTCCTTTATATCATTTAAATTACTGTAGACAATATTTTGGCTAATAATTCTGCCACCAGGTAACATAGATTGTCCTTTTCGCAGCTCCTAGTGACAATTTCCTCACTACCTTTTTGCATACAGTAGAAGATTGCTCACCATTTCTCCAGCCTCTGTTAACAGTCTATTCACTGCTTTCCTTGCTCCTATCCACTGGCTTGTCCCAAAGCCAACACCACATGGTTTAGATTTTTGTTAGGGCAGTACCCGTCTTCTAGATAGGAATTGCTTTAGCAGTTACCTAATGCTGTGCAATAAATCACTCCACGTTTTTGTGGTTTCAAACAAGAACCATTTATTTGCTCACTCCTCTGTGGTTCAGTGATTTGGGCAAGCTTATCTTGGATGGTTTATCTCCGTCCCACATGGTGTTGGCTGGGTTCAGTCATATGCTTACACTCGGTTGTCAGTTCATCTGGGAGCTGGCTGATGGAGATGGCCTCGTGCACATCTTCCAGTTGGCTGGGGCTATCAAGGGAGGGACCTCTCTTCTTTTCTGTGTGGCTCCTACAGCAGATATCCTGGACTTTCTACAGGGTAGTGGCAGCTTTCCAAGAGAGCTGGCCTCAACGTGCAAGCCCTTATAAATCCCTGACTTGCATTATATTTGCTGTTGTCCCACTGTCCAAAGAAAGTAACTTGGCCAAGTTCATAGTCATTGTGAGAGAGTATGAAGCAAAGGAATAGCTTCTGGGAGGCATGATCCACTGAGCGGCCATGAGTGCAGCTAGATGCCACGCTTGATGAGCTCATTGATCTGCTGTTGCTGAGTCCAGACCTGGCTTGTGGTAGAGAATTCAAATGCCTGCCCATATCTTGTGCTGGTATTCCTCTTCTTCCGGGCACATAGGAGAATGGCAGTTATTTCCCTGTCCCTCCTTACAGTGGGGTCATGAGACCAGTGGGCCATATCGGCTGTGGGTGAAATTATGTTATTTTCAGGTTGTTCTTGTTGCTGTTCTGTCGCTAAGTTGTGTCCCACTCTTTGTGATCCCATGGACTGCAGCACACCAGGCTCCTCTGTCCTTCACTATCACTCCAAGTTTGCTCAAACTTACGTCCACTGATTCGGTGATGCCATCCAAACATCTCATCCTCTGTTGCCCTCTTCTCCTGTCTTCAATCTTTCCCAGTATCAGGGTCTTTTCCAATCAGTTGGCTCTTCTTAGTAGGTGGCCAAAGTACTGGAGCTTCAGCATCCATCTGTCCAATGAATATTCAGCATTGATTTCCTTTAGGAATGACTGGTTTATCACCTTGCAGTCCAAGGCACTCTCAATAGTCTTCTCCAGCATCACAATTCGAAAGCACCAGTTCTTCAGTGCTCAGCCTTGTTTTTGGTACAACTCTCACATCCATATGTACATGGCTACTGGAAAAGCCATAGCTTTGACTATACAGATCTTTGTTGGCAAAGTAATGGCTCTGCTTTTTAATACACTCTCTAGGTTGATCATAGCTTCCCTCCAAGGGGCAAGAGTCTTTTAATTTCACAGCTGCAGTCACTGTCGGCAGTGATTTTGGAGCCCAAGAAAGTAAAATCTGTCGTTGCTTCCACTTTCCCCCCATCTATTTGCCACAAAGTGGTTTCTGGTGTGGCAAATCCAGCCTCACCATCCCTCCCATACTGTATGTGCCCTGAAGTGTCTGCTGAGAGTGTGATGGTTTCTGTTGGTCTAGGTTGATGACTGACTACATGAAGCAGAGCCTCCACCTTCACCTCCACACTTTGTACCAGTACAATGAGCTAAATGAACTTTCTTCATTTTAAACCATTGAGATTTGGGGTTTGTGGTTACTATGACATAGCCTAGCCAAGCCTATCCTCATGGATATAGAAGCCTTAGTCCCTCTATGCTCTGTGATCAATTCTAGCTCCCTCATTGAATATTTTTTTGTTGTGACTTCTGCAGCCAGAAAAAGAGGATATGGATAAATAATGAGTATTTAATGGAGAAGACAGGCTTCACAGGCGGCTCAGTGGTAGAGAATCTGCCTGCCAAAGCAGGAGACACGCGTTCAATCCCTGGGTCTAGAAGATTCCCATGGAGAAGGAAGTGACAATCCACTCCAGTATTCTTGCCTGGAGAATCCTGTGGACAGAGGAGCCAGGTTGGGCTATAGTGCATGGGGTTGCAAAGAGTCAGGCATGACTTAGCAACTGAACAACAGTGGAGAAGGTAGAAAAAAAAGAGGGAGAAGGAAAAAAAAATAATCCCTGGGCCAATAAAGAGCCCACTGTTTATTTATCAAGCATTTATGAAGTGCTTCCTGCATACTGGATTCTGTACACTGCCTGGGCTATGTAGTGATGTATAAGACACATGCCCTGGAAGAGGACATGGGCTGGGGAGGCTTGACACATGAACAATGAACCACACTTGAGAGCCATTAGTGCCACCGAGTGGTGGGACTGATTTTCTGTTTTCCTCTGTAATTGTCTAATTGTCCCTGCAGGCAATTTCCACAGAGAAATTCCAGTCTTGGTGCCTGGAGTGACAGCCTCACTGTAGTACATGTGTGGCCAGCCTCCCATGGTGAAATCACTGAAAGCCAGCGCTCATCTGGATTCATAGGATCTGTGATGTGTTTAAAAGTCAGTCTTACTACTTTGTAATCTCATATCAGATTCAGTCCTTACAGATGACAAACACAGGGACAAAACAAAGCTGTTTGAGGGCTGCAGTTTGCAATTTTGAGGCAGGAATGGTGATTTTTCAGCATTCAGTGCCAGCTCAGAGCTGAGGGCCTTGGTGGATAGCATTCATGACAAAGACTCTGACCTTTTAAAGCCACAATATAGTAAAGGATTAACCATGAAATACTAACTTCTAACTAGTGATGGTTCAGGCTTCCCAAGTGGCTCAGTGGTAAAGCCTACAATGCAGGAGACTTAGGTTTGATCCCCAGGTTGAAAAGATCCCCTGGAGAAGGAGATGGCAACTCACTCCAATATTATTCTTGCCCGGGAAATCCCACAGACAGAGGAGCCTGGTGGGCTACAGTCCATGGGGTCACAAAGAGTTGGCCACCACTGAGCACACATACACGCATTTTAAAGGTAGATCTGCCTTGGAATGTCTGGAACCAGTCAGCCTGGGCTGTTTAGGGCTGTTTGGGAGCTCAGCACAGGATCTGAACCAACTCGGATGCTGCCAGCTGTCATGCAGGGACTTAACCAAAAAGTATAATCCGAGTGAGGTTGGGTTGTGTGTGGGACAGAGCTCAATTCTATTTAGTGGAGATGAATTTTACTCTACATATAACATGAGATATAAAGAAAGTTTTCTTCCCTCTGACTCTTTAATTTATTCTGAGCCCACATCCTGCCAAGCCAATGGAAAATTCAATCTTAGCCACAACTGGGGCTCCATTCCCCTCTGCTCTATGCCTGCTTTGAGTTGTGAGTCATAAAATCTTAAACAGTGCAGACTATTTGCTGGGCACCCTCTGGTCTTTAGCTCTGATGACACTGTCCAGTTTTCAAGCCCACACAGTCCCTTGAAGTTTGGCTGCCTCTGTGCTATCTGGCACACACCACCTTTGCTGAGACCCATACTTAGTTCTAATCACCTCGATGCAGCCGATGGAGGCATTGCCCTCTGAGGTCCTGACACCTCCTATGGGCATGCAGGTGAGCAGGAAATAGAGCTTGCTACTCCCAGAAACCATAAGTCTGTGCCCTTCTAGTCTTGAATCTTTCAAACCTTCTCTAAGGTCTGCCTGTGTCACGTTACTCTCTCTCTGCTGACCCAATCCCAAGCCCTAGTACTAGTCCTCTTTCCAGGCATCTCTTTTTTTTGGTTTTCTGGTCTCCAAAATCACATGAATTTTAAAACAAAGGTCTTTTAACCTTATTTTGTGGACAAGAGAAGCACAGTTTCTAGGATTCAGAGCCTTACATAGTCTCTTGAAAGGAAGAAGAGGAGATGAGTAGTACCTCTTATTCTTTCTGATTTTTCTACAGTAATGAGACCAAAGTTCATTCTACCTATCTGTCTACCTATCTCTGTATCACCTGTCTAATTTCCCCCCTCCATATCGGTATTAAATCTAGAATGGTGGTAGAGGGGAGTCAGACATATATACACTGCTGTGTATAAAATAGATAACTAATGAGAATCTACTGTATAGCTCAGAGAACTCTACTCAGTGCTCTGTGTTGACCTAAATGGGAAGGAAATCCAAGAAAGAAGGGATATACATAAACACATAGCTGATTCAATTTGCCACACTGCAGAAACTAACACAACATTGCAAAGCAACTATGTTGTTGTTTAGTCGCTATGTTATGTCCAACTCTTTGCAACCCCATGGACTGTAGCCCGCCAGGCTCCTCTGTCCATGAGATTTCTCAGGCAAGAATGCTGGAGTTGGTTGCCATTTCCTACTCCAGGGGATCTTCCCGACCCAGGGATCGAACTGCTTCTCGTGCAGTCTCCTGCATTGCAGGCACGTTCTTTTCCAACTGTACCACCTGGAAAGCCCCAGGTCTGAGAGTGGGTTTGGCCTTTTTCACAAGGCATTTATCTTTAGACTGGATTTCATGGCTTCATTTCCCACCTACTTCTGAGGCACCAGTCTCTGGATAATTTAACAGGGATCCCTTTCACTAGGAATAGTTTTTCTTCTTTTTCTTCTCCTTCTCCTCAGGCTTCTCCCCCTCCTCTTCATCCTCCCCTTCCAGGGAAAGTCTCCAGTTTCATAATACTCTTGACCATTGAGGAACTCAGTTCCAGAGCTAGCCCAGAGTGGAGAAGTAAGGATTTATTAATACCACCAGCTCAGTTCAATTCAGTCGCTCAGTGGTGTCTGACTCTTTGCGACCCCATGAATCACTGCACACCAGGCCTCCCTGTCATCACCATCTCCCGGAGTTCACTCAGATTCATGTTCATCGAGTCCGTGATGCCATCCAGCCATCTCATACTCTGTCATCCCCTTCTCCTCCTGCCCCCAATCCCTCCCAGCATCAGAGCCTTTTCCAATGAGTCAACTCTTCGCATGAGGTGGCCAAAGTACTGGAGCTTCAGCTTTAGCATCAGTCCTTCCAAAAAACACCCAGGACTGATCTCCTTTAGAATGGACTGGTTGGATCTCCTTGCAGTCCAAAGGACTCTCAAGAGTCTTCTCCAACACCACAGTTCAAAAGCATCAATTTTTCAGTGCTCAGCTGTCTTCACAGTCCAACTCACACAAACATGACTACTGGAAAAACCATAGCCTTGACTAGACGGACCTTTGTTGGCAAAGTAATGTCTCTGTTTTTGAATATGCTATCTAGGTTGGTCATAACTTTCCTTCCAAGGAGTAAGCGTTTTTTAATACCATAGATTGCTACAAAAGGCTCTATTTAATCGCACATCATGTTACTGCAGCCTTCCCAGGTGGCTCAGTGGTAAAGAATCTGCCTGCCACTGCAGGAGCCCCAGGAGACTCTGGTTCAATCCCTGGGTTGGGAAGATCCCTAGGAGTAGGGAATGGCAATCCATTCCAGTATTCTTGCCTGAAGAGTCCCATGGGCAGAAGAGCCTGGTGGGCTACAATCCATGGGATCACAAAGAGTCAGATATGACTGAGTGACTGAGCACACAGGCACTCATGTTACTGTGATAAATTAACTGGTTTACATGACTTTAGAAAAGGTATAAAGTAGAGATATGCATAAATAATCAAATTGCATACCACTGACACTCTGTGAAAATCAGACTTTATCCGTCTGACTTTTTTCTTTTTGGGTTTAAAGAACTGGATGATCATGATCACATTTGGATAAACTTCTACTTGTTAACTTCTCTCAGTGCCTGACTACTCCATGGCATTTGGGGAAGTATTGAGGCAGTCTCCAGTCTTTTGAGTCTGAATTCCAAATAAGGGACCCTTCGTGCTCAGTCGTGTCTGACTCTTTGCGACTCCATGGACTGTACCCTCCAGGCTCCCTTGTCCATGGGATTTCCTAGGCAAGAATACTGGAGTGGGTTTCCATTTCCTGTTCTAGAGAGTCTTCCTGATGCAGGGGTCAAAACTGCATCTCCTGTCTCCTGCTTTGGCAGGCAGATTCTTTACCGCTTAAGCCACCAGGAAAGCACAAGGTTTTGACCCATGACAGTAAATGGCAGAGAGTGCAAAATACTTCCTGCTTTGTTGGGTTGATAGTGATACCTCCTCTTCCATTTCAGAGACTTGGTCCACGTGGGAGACCTTATGACAACAGTGGGTTGATGGTGATGATGGTGATAATCACCATTTTCAGTGTCCATAAGCAGGGACAGAGCTTTAGGGCTTTTTCTTGGGGAAAGAGGATGATAGGCTACTTTCCAGGATAATTTCCAGTTTTCAGAATAATTTCTAGACTCTACTTCTCAAGTCCCTAGAAAAGCTCGCCAGAAGTGGGACCTGTGCTACTGGAATCGAGATTCTAGTCACAGAGTTAGGTCATGTCTCTGTCTTTGCTTCCTCTTGCAGGGAAATTTTCTATTCTCATTTGATAGAGATTTGCAAATGATTGTGTTTCAGGGGAAGCCTTGCAATTACCTGCCTCACTCAATGTTCTATTTATATGTCATTTTTCAGGGTTAATTTATTTCAGAGAAATAAACCATAAGCATCCCAGTGCCAGCCTCAGAGCTGGTTCCCAGTCATGAGGGTGGCCAGGATGAAGCAGGAAAGAGGCCTCGCTGGGTCCGGCTAAGACTGCAGAGATGGTAAATCAGAAACACTTATCTCCGGCAGATCTAAAAAAAACTGGGACATCTTTGGAAGCCTTCAAAATTTCAGAGGCCAGTCAGTGAGGAGCAGCTGAAGGGTGAGACTCTCTTTGGAGTATGGTAGGTCTGGAGAGCACAGAGATCACCTGGCTGCATCCAGTCTTTCCCTGGACATTTTGTTTTTGTCATTCCTACCCCATGTCAGTGCCTAGAAATCATAATTGGCTCAGATATGTCTTTGTTCAGCTCAGTCTCATGAGCTGGAGTTGGCTGGTTACACGGGAAAGCTGTCATAGAAACATGGGGTTGTACTTAGTTCCCGTGTGTTTGACTGTGTGTAGAGGTAGACACCTGCATTACAGATCAAGGGAGCAGACGTATAGTTCTAGCGCTGGCCTAACCTCTGACTTGTTGCTAATTTCTCCATTGCACCCACTGGATAAGCCTCCCCTTATTTTTCCTTGTTGGATGGCTTTAACTCCTCTGTAAGCCCTGATGCTAAAAGGCTAGAGGGTGCATGGTGGCTCATCACTTGCAATAATCAATGTGTTTCATTACCTACATGTAGGTGTTTGATATTTGCGGTAGTATATTTATGTCAAATCTAACTTCCCAGTTCATCCCACCTTTCCTTCCCCTCCACCTCCACATGTCTGTTTCCTACATGTGTTTCTATTCCTGCCCTACAAATCAGTTCATTTGTATCATTTTTCTAGTTTTCACATATATGCATTAATATATGATATTTGTTTTTCTCTTTCTAATTTACTATGCTCTGTATGACAGACTCCAGGTCCATCCACATCTCTACAAATGACCCAGTTTAATTTTTTCTTATAGTACTACTATGACTGAGTAGTACACCATTATGGGCTTCCCTGGTGACTCAGTGGTAAAGAATCCACCTGCCAATGCAAGAGATACAGGTTTGATCCCTGGGTTGGGAAGATCCCCTGGAGGAGGGCATGACAACCCACTCCAGTACTCTTGACTGAGAAATCCCATGGACAGAGGAGCCTGGAGGGCTACAGTCCCTGGGATCTCAAAAGAGTCGGATATGATTTAGCAACTAAACAGCAGCAACAATAAATATTACATTATATATGTGTACCACATCTTTGTAAAGTAATTATACTCCAATAAAAAAGTGCCTGGATGACAACAAAAATTAATGTTTGCAGCTCAGGGAACATCAGTTCTACAACAAACTTGCAAGTTCTGTCTCCCTCTGTCATTCCCACTTTGCTTGGGGACCTAGGTTCAAAAATGGAGACTGGCCCAATAACTCACTAAATAGAAGTAAAAAAAATTAAGAGAAATGCTTGATAAACTCTTCAGATCACTATCTCTTTGCAGATTGTCACCAATGAGGGTGAATGCTGATTCAGAAAAACAATGAGTATGGGAATGCTGAGTATGACCAGATCCCTCACATTGGTTTCAGCACTTATTTCTGGTTAAGAAACTGTCTTGAAATTTACTTCCTTGGATCACTCTGTGTCCTCCTAAAGTTACCTGTGTTCCTTTGTTCTCCTGGATTGCTGTTTCCATGCCATAATTTTTTATTTGTTAATATGATATTTATTTTTATTTTTTATTGGAGTATAATTTCTTTACAATGTTAGTTTCTGCTGAACAATGAAGTGAATCAGCCATCTGCATACACATACCCCCTCCCTCTGGCACCTCCCTCCCACCCCTTCATCCCACCTATCTGGGTTATCACAGAACACCAAGCTGAGCTCCCTGTGCTATACAGCTGCTTCCCAGGAGTGGTGTTTTGTTTGTTTGGTTTTTTTTTTTTTTTTTTTGCTGAGCTCTGTGGCATGTGGGATCTTAGTTCCCTGACTAGGGATTGAATCATGGCTATGAAAGCCACTGGGCCTCCTGAGAGTTCCTGGGAGTAATGGTTTTATGAGAAGAAGAGAGATCAAAGCTCTCTCTCTTCCTGTTCACACAGAGAGGTCACTTGATGACACTGGAAGATGGTTCTATCTAGAAGCCATGATGAGGGCCCTTGCTGGAAACTGAATGTGTTAGCACCTCTTTCTTGGCCTTCACAGCCTCTGGAACTCAGAAAGAAATGTCTGTTGTTTCAGGCCTCAAGCCTATGATGTTTTGTTATAGTAGCCTGGGGTTACCAAGGCACTGTGCCCAGCACCCCAGAACATCGACTCCTCAGTGAAAAAAGCAGTGGAGGGAAAATATACCCCATTGGTTGGGAGACCCTGAATTGACTGAAGCAAAATTTCACTGGGCTTCCCTGGTGGCTCAGCAGTAAAGAATCCACCTGTCAATGCAGAAGACACTGGTTTGATCCCTGGGTTGGGAAAATCCCCTGGAGAAGGAAATGACAACCCACTCCATATTCTTGCCTGGGAAATCCCATGGAAAAGGAGGCTGGTGGGCTATAGTCCATGGGATCACATAGAGTCGGATATGACTTGGCGTCTCAACAACAACAAAATTTTCACTTGTCGGCAGTACAGAGACTTGGGTTAGAAAGTGAGAGGAGTTATGGAAATTTAAGGACCTTCCATATTTGCATACCTGCTTTTGTGGCCTGAGAAAGTCATCCTTGCTTTTCGGGAGGTGTTGCCACCTGCTTTCTGATAGCAGTCTGCTAGAATTAGCTCAGGCACATGTTTTCTGAGACACTGTGCCTCTCTGGGGCTTCTGCCCTCTGTCAACTATGTTTAAGAATAAAGTTCATATATGTGCATTAAAATTCAATATTTGTCTTTCTCTTCCTGACTTACTTTACTCTGTACAATAGGCTCTAGGTAGATGGTACGAACGATTTTAGTGCAGGGCAGCAAAGGAGACACAGACATAGAGAACAGCTTTTGGACTCAGTGGGAGGAGGAGAGGATGGGACAAATCGAGAGAGTAGCATTGAAACATACGTGTTACCATATGTAAAATAGATAGCCTGTGGGGGTTTGATGTATGAAGTAGGGCATCCAAAGCTGGTGACAACCTGGAGGGAGGGGGTGGAGAGGGCTGTAGCAGGGGTGTTCAGGAGGGAGGGGACAGATGTATACCTATGGCCAATTCATGTTGATGTATGGCAGAGGCTACACAATATTGTAAAGTAATTATCCTCCAATTCAAATAAATAAGTTTAAAAAAGAAGAAATACATTAGAAATGAAAGCAATTAGAAATAAATTGCTAAAAGGAACAGAGTGATGTAAATCAACATTTATAGATGCTTTTTTTCCTGCATTGTTATCTGAAATTAGTCCTAAGTCTATTTCTCAAAATACCTGTTTTCTATTCTTTAATTTTCTGCATTTTTCCTACTATCTTAATAAACCTAAGTGTTAACCATGAGATATAACTTGAAGACTGAAAGCTTCAAGGGAAGTTTTATAAGAGTATGTGGTGAGACACTTAAAAATAAGAAGTTGAGAAGGAAAACAAAATATTTAACTTAATAAATAAATATACTTGAAGACAAAATCGAGCTTCAAAATAGATTTGTAAAATACTGATTTATTAACATTTCTTTACATCAAGAGTTAAGAGACCTGGAGGGAGGGGGTGGGGAGGGAGGTGGGAGGGGGGTTCCTAAGGGAAAGGACACATGTATGCCTATGGTTAATTCATGGTGATGTATGGCAAAAACCATCACAATATTGTAAAGTAATTATCTGCCAATTAAAATAAAAGAAGGAAAGAAAAGAAATAAGAGAACAGGAATATCTGGGACCTGATCCTCCATCACTCTAGACAGCAAAACCTCAGGGGACTGTCCCAGGCCCCTTCTGCTGTGGGGTTGCTCTGGCATGCAGGCAGGAGAGGTGGCGGACCCCCTGAATAGCTCCTCCTAGGCTGTACCCAGATTTTTGCTTCTTCTGGATCTATTGTCCTGTTGGCTTGGGCTGGGGGAGGGGGAGGGCAGGCTGCAGAATATGCTATGCTAAGTCATTTCAGTTTCAGTCTGACTCCTTTATGACCCTACGGATTGTAGCCTGTTAGGCTCCTCTGTCCATGGGATTCTCCAGGCAAGAGTACTGGAGTGGGTTGCCATACTCTCCTCCAGGGATCTTTCTGACCCAGGGATCCAACCCATGTCTCTTATGTCCCCAGCACTGGCAATGCGAGTTCTTTACCATTAGCGCCACCTGGGAAGCTGCAGAATGGAGTTGGAGTCTGTATATTCAGCAGCTTGTCCCCTCTCCTCCCCCAACGCACTTCCATCCTCCAGCTGGTGGAAGCATCAGCTGGTCAGAACAGGGTAGTCTGGCACTTTATCAGTAGCTTCCAAATTTATACTTTATAGCATAAACTTTATGCCATGATCCCTTAAGGGCTGTGGCATTTGATATGGACACGCTAGTTGAGACTTAAAAATGTATCTTCTCCTCTGTTCTCTCTTCTATGAGACTCAGGAGTTGCCTCTAAAGCTCAGAAGCTGAGTCTCGGCATTTTTGTTCCTTTTTTAATTTTTTCCTGCTGTAACAATGCTTCCCAGAAACAGCAAAGGAATGCTTGTTGTATGAGTTGAATGGTGAATAGCTGAAGTCATCCAAAATAGTATTTGGACACACAGTTGCATGTCTTATGTTATCAGTGATTTCTTCAGATAAGATGCTAAGTTAAGTTTAAGATTCTCAAGGCCAGTGTGAAAAGGAAAATTATCGCAGGATTAACAATGTTCAAAGATTTAAAAAAATTGCTTAGCAGTAGTACAAGTTTTTCTGATTTGAGAGCCATAAAAGTTTACAAAACAGAAATAGATTCGCGGACATAGAAAACAAACTTATGGTTACCAAAGGGGAAAGAGGGGTGAGGGATAGATTAGGAGTTTGGGATGAGCTGATACACACTACTATATATAAAAGAGATAAAACACACACACACACAAAGTCCTACTGCATAGCACAGGAAACTATATTCATATTTTGTAATAACCTATAATGGAAAAAAATCTGAAAAAGACTTTATACACATATATTTTATATATTTGTTGTTTGTTGTTTAGTCACTAAGTAGTGTCTGACTCTGCGAGCCCATGGACTGCAGTACACCAGGCTTCCCTGTCCTCCACTATACATATATGTATTATCTATATCTATATCTATCTATCTATCTATATATGTAGATAGATAGGTGTCCCAGTGGTTCAGAGGTAAAAAATCTGCCTGCAATGGAGGAGATTCAGGTTCAATTCCAGGGGTGGGAAGATACCTTGGAGGAGGGCATGGCAGCCTACTCCAGTATTCTTACCTGGAGTATCCCATGGACAGAGGAGCCTGGCAGGCTACAGTCCATAAGGTTGCAAGAGACAGACATGACTGGAGCGACTGAGCATAGCACACACACACACATATGAACCACTTTGTTGTACACCTGAAACTAACATAACATTGTGAACCAACTCTACTTCAATTAAAAAAGAATACCTGTTTAATGAGATAATGGAATGCATGAGTTTTGGGACATCTTGCATAAACAAATGTAGGCGTGTTCACACACACACACACACACACACAATACTTTTGCAACTGTGTCTAACACAGACTGAACACAGCCTATTTGAAATCATATCTTGATGAGAATGAGCACAGTTAGCCAGTGTTTGCATTTAAAGACAGTGCCGTATGCTTTGGCAATCAACTAGACAGAGGACAGTTTCAAGGATTATTAAATGAAAATAATACAAGAGTCTCTTCAAGAAATGTGGCTGGATAAATAGACCCAATACTTTCACATTTCCTCTGTAAAAAGACCTGATCTATTTTAGAACATGAACACATAGGTGGAAGGAGAAGGTTTCAAAGCAGGTGTTAACCCACTGAGACTATAAAAAACCCAATGAAAGATAGTTGTGTTTTCCAGTCTGCTACACATGTATATTGAAGATGATGTTAAAAAAAAAAGTTTCTGTGGCCCAAAAACCTTGAGAAATTCTGCATCCTAATATCTTCTCTTAGTAAAGTAATCCACAGCATATAAGCAGTGCTGGGACATTTTTTAGGTAAGGAAAAATGTCAGTTTTGTTTTGTGCATCAGAATCTCCTGGGTGCTCTAAAGAAATACTTTAAAAATACCCATCTCTCAGAGATTATGATTTAACTGGTTTATGGTGGGATATTTAACAAAAATTTCCCTGGGTTGAAAGGCACTGGTGAATTCTTCATTTTTAAAAGCTTATATAGATCTTGTATTTGTTTCTTGGGATGGCTGCAACTTAATACCATAAACTGAGTGACTTAAAACAGCAGTTCTCCTACGGTTCTCCCACAGTCCAAAATGAAGGTGTCAGCAGGGCCATGCTGTCTTCAAGGCTTTTAGAGAGAGCCTGTTCTATGCTTTTCTCTTAGCATCTGGTGGTGCCTGAAGCCCTTGTTATCCCTTGTCTTGCTGCCCCGTCATACCAAGTACCCTCCCTGTGTGTCTCTCTCCTCTTCTAAGGATACCAGTGATACGAAACTAGGGCCCACCCTACTCCACCCACTGTGACCTCATCTTAACTTGATTACATCTACAAAGACCCTGTTTCCTAATAAGGTCATGTTCACACGTAGGTACCAGGATTAACACTTGTTCTGTTTAGTCTCTCAGTTGTGTCCAACTCTTTGAGATCTCATGGATTGTAGCAGGCCCGGCTTCCTCTGTCCATGGAATTTCCCAGCCAGTAATACTGAGAATGGGTTGCCATTTCCTTCTTCAGGAGATCTTCCTGACCCAGAGATTGAATCCACATCTCTTACACTGGCAGGCAGATTCTTTACCACGGAGCCACCAGGGAAGCTTAGGGTTAACACTATGATTTATCATTTAAGGGGGGCACAAATCAACACATTTAGATCTCCTTTGGGGAGAATCCTTGAAACACACTTTGAGAAATACTGCCCACCAGTACTCTTGCCTGGAAAATCCACGGTTGGAGGAGCCTGGTAGTCTGCAGTCCATGGGGTCGCTAAGAGTCAGACACGACGAAATACTTCACTTTCACTTTTCACTTTCATGCATTGGAGAATGAAATGGCAACCCACTCCAGTGTTCTTGCCTGGAGAATCCCAGGGACAGGGAAGCCTGGTGGGCTGCTGTCTACGGGGTCGCACAGAGTCGGACACGATTGAAGTGACTTAGCAGTAGCAGAATTTTAAATTCTGTGCAATATAACTTTCTGGTTAAAACCAAGATGCATTACTGACACATTCTATTACCCACTAACAAGTTGAACTGTGGTACAGAATTGTTGGGACAATCAGATGCTGCTGGAAGTTTTTCTGTGAAGATGATTTTAGTTTTAGAGTGATTGCTCTAAAGCCATTCTTTCTGACCTGAATGAGCTTGCCAGACCAATGGTCTGTTGTGACCATGCCCACAGTGGACAATAAACACTGAAGCGATGCAGCAGCAGCAGCAGCAGTAGCAGAGAGAAAGATACTTACCTGGGCGTCCTTAATAGAAGGCAGGCCTACTGACAGGTGTTTAAAAGAACAAAGCTCCAGTACACCTTCTTGTCACAGTCCTAGGAACTTGGACTGCACAAGTCCTATTCTTGCCTGGGAAATTCCATGGACAGAGGATCCTGGAGATCTACAATCCACGGGGTCTCAAAAGAGTCAGACTACTTAGCAACTAAACAAAAAGTGTTAAGACTCTCCTAGGCCAAGAGGATCTGAGCACCTGATTGTCTTGAAGTTCCAGGAAGAATTCAAGTGGAGTTTTTTATTACCTGAGGAGCAGAATTGCCCAGAGGAAAGACAGGACTAAAACTGAAGCTCAGGCTCTGCCTCTAAGGCCTGTGTTCTTTCCACTGTTGCACTGTTTCTCTCTCGAATATGGCAGCACTCACCTTATAGGATTGCTGTGAGGGTTAAATGAGATGCTGTGGGTGAGAGTGCTCATAAATGGTAAATTTAGAAAAGAACAACTTCATTATGGAGGATGATACAAGCAACTTAAATGTTGGTATTATTATCAAGGAGCATAAAACTGATCATCAGCGCTGCTTTGGATAACATTATGAAGTCAAGTTCATGGCTGAATGCCTCCCCACTCACCATTCTAAGTCATTTCTCTTCTTAAATCTTACCTGCCTTTGCTAAATGCAGCTCTGTGGTTGACCTGCTGATTTTAGTGTGTGTGGTTCTGGCTTTGTAAATGGAATTGCTGATTTCACCAGCCCTGTTATTAGGGTCAGAGGAGGGCTTTGGTTAGGAAGCAGGAGGAAGCAATTTCTTCCTGTAATCAGAGGACTGAGCAGTTGGCAGGGGCTGCATTGAGGCCGAGGCACCTGGTGGATGTCCTGCTTGCCCTTGGAGAGAGCTTCTTTGGGAGCCCAGCCCCTGAGGATCATTCTTGACTACCATCTTAGGGAATAAAGGAATAGAGAAAGCTAGGTGCAGTCATTGCATGGAGCAGGACCTTCTCTCGCGGGTGTGTGCTTGGAGGTCAGAGTAGCCGACATCCAGGGAAGAGTGATGTATAAGAGAGTAAAGAGGTACCTTAAAAAGACTTGAAGAAACCAAAAAGCAGCTCTTGTCCCAAATGTGTCATTGACTGGCCTACTCCAGAGGCTGAGTAGCCAGCACTGGGTGTCTTTTCTTTTGGGTTGAGAGTCACTGGTACCAGGATTTTTCTGCCAAAGTGAAAATATCTCTGCTCTCTGTGGGTGGGTGCATCTTTCATCCATGATGTGCGGCTGCGTTCTCATGTCCGACTCTTTTTTTTTTTTTCATGCCCAACTCTTTATGATCCCCTGGACTGTAGCTCACCAGGTTTCTCTGTCCATGGGATTCTCCAGCCATGAATATTGAGTAGGTTGCCGTTTCCTCCTCTAGGGATGTTCCTGACCCAGGAATCGTATCTGCGTCTCTTGCACCTCCTGCAATGGCCAGGCAGATTCATTACCACTGTGCCGCCTGGGAAACCCATTTGAAGATAAATTTATTTATTATCTGAAAAGGCTTGGGAACCTTAAAACCAGGTTCTAAGCCCCTTTATTGCTTTATTTGACCCCAGTGCAGTCCTATAACAAGTCCTTGATCAAATTTTCTGGAATTGCATTTGGATTAAAAGAGATAGAAGCATGCGATGCTATGCTATGAGGGACAGAAGAGGGGAGCTCTGTTTCTGAGCAGCTTATGATCATGAGCATGGTATGACTTCAGAGTTTGCAGAAGTTCATTTTTGACCAATCCATTTGTTGTTTCCAAAACGTATGATTGCCAGGGGGAGGGAAAGAGGAAAGGAATAGTCAGGGAGTTTGGGATGGACACATACAAACTGCCATATTTAAACTGGATTACCAACAACAGGCTTCCCCAGTGGCTCAGATGGTAAGGAATCCACCCGCAATTCAGGAGACTCGGGTTCGATCCCTGGGTCAGGAAGATCCCTGGAGGAGGGCATGGCAACCCACTCCAGTATTCTTGCCTGGAGAACACCTTGGACAGAGGAGCCTGGTGGGCTACAATCTATGGGATTGCAAAGAGTCAGACATGACTGAGTCACTAACACACACACACAACCAACAGGGAACTACTGTGTAGCACAGGAAGCTCTGCTTAATGTTGTGTGGCGGCTTAGATGGGAGCGGCATTTGGGGGAGAATAGATACATGAGTATCTATGGCTGAGTCCTTTTGCTGTCCACCTGAAACTATGACAGCATTGTTAATCAGCTATACTCCAATACAAAATAAAAAACTAAAAAAATCCTAAGTGAAAGAAATGTATGTATGTGTTTCTAGGTGATCCAACTGAATGTTACTATCAGGCTTAACATTCTAGAGCCTCTGTAGATAGTTAAGTCACATTAGGAGCTTCACTTCAAGAATGCTATTCTGAACTGAACCACTTATCCCATGACGACAGGCATACAAAGAGTTAAAAACACAGGGAGGTATAGCAAAACGAATACAGTATTGTAAAGCAAAACAAACTAAAAAATAAAATTTAATTAAAAAAAAAATAAAAACACAGGGAGAAGGGAAAAAAAAAACATGCTTTAGTGGAGGGACTAAGGAAGACTTCAGGGAGGATGTAGGACTGAGAAACATATGGGATTTTTGACACATGAGATGGGCTCAGTTGCAGAGAATGGGGTGAGGTTCAGGGAAAATGGGGTGGGGGTGATTTTGGATCAGAGATCCTGAGCAGCAGAGAGGCAGAGACTCATGCACCATTTGAGGCAGAAGTGGAGTGGTGACCAAATGGTGGGAAGAAGAAATGAGAGGGCCTGGGGACACATGCCTTGTTGATGATTCTGTCCGCTAGAGAAAGAGCAGAGGTTGCCATCTTGCTTCAGAGTGGTAAGAGCCATTCTCAGATGTAGCGTGGAGTGATGGAGCCAGATCTCCAAGGAGAGGCATCCACAGACTTCCTGCCCCGGTCAGTGACTTTGTGCATGACATAGACATGTCCCTTACCTTATACATATCCCCTGGGGCTCATCTTCACAGAATTTACCTGTTCCCTGCTTTGCTAGTAAAACAGGGTTTGACATTTTTCTGGATTTGCTGGAGGAAGCACCTTACACTTTGCAAATGCTGTGATATTAGCTTACCTGCTAAGCAGAGGGAGGGGAGCTTCAAGAATCCAGAGCAGTATGAGAGGAAGCGCTCCTGGCTGGTGATCTGGGAGCCCAGAGCACTCATCCTTCCTCTGCCACTCACTCTATCTGTGTGACTATTTCATCTTCCTGTGTGCCTACCTGTCAGGAGAGAAGACTGAACAGGATGGTCAATAAGAGGTCTCCAAATTCTGGAAGACAAATTTTCCATGTCCTGTTTACCCTACTGTTGAAGACAAATTTGATTGCCCCAAAAGCTGATGCTTGCCCCATGCTCATTCAGACAGGGTGGGCTTCTAGAGCCAGATCACTCTGAAAAACAAACCAACAAGCAGCTTTCTTGAAACAACCCAGATTGCTTGGTTAAACCTGTGTGCTGTGTGTTCTCAGTTGCTTCAGTCATGCCCGACTCTTTTTGTCCCTATGGATGAAGGCCACCAGGCTCCTCTGACCATGGGATTCTTCAGGCAAGAATACTGGAGTGGGTTGCCAAGCCCTCCTCAGGGGATCTTCCCGACCCAGGGATCGAAACCATGTCTCCTGCATTGCAAGTGGATTCTTTACCGCTGAACCACTGGGGAAGCCCCTGGTTACATCTGATCTTGTCTCTATTCAAGGTTGAATCTAAAACCCCTCCTTGCAAATAGATTCATCTGTCCCATTCTTTAGAATTCACATATTCTTGTTAATATACAATATTTGTTTTTCTCTTTCTGACTTACTTCACTATGTATGACAGTCTCTGGATCCCTCCTGCTGCTGCTGCTAAGTCACTTCAGTCGTGCCTGACTCTGTGCGACCCCAGAGACGGCAGCACACCAGGCTCCTCCATCCCTGGGATTCTCCAGGCAAGAACACTGGAGTGGGTTGCCATTTCCTTTTCCAATGCATGAAAGTGAAAAGTGAAAATGAAGTCGCTCAGTCATATCCGACTCTTAGCGACCCCTTGGACTGCAGCCCACCAGGCTCCTCCGTCCATGGGATTTTCCAGGCAAGAGTACTGGAGTGGGATGCCATTGCCTTCACTGGATCCCTCCATGTCTCCTAAATGATCCAGTTCTGTTCCTTTTTTATGGCTGAGTAGTATTCCATTGTACTTATGTACCATGTCTTCTTTATCCATTCATCTGCTGATGGACATTAAGGTTGCTTCCATGTCCTGGCTATTGTAAACAGTGCTGCAATGAACATTGGGGTGCATGTGTCTTTTTGATGTGTGGACATGGTGGAGGGGAGGGGGTGGGATTAATTGGGAGATTGTGATTGACAAATATAGACTACCATGTATAAAATAGATAGTGGGAAGCTGCTGTAGAGAACAGGAAGCTCAGTTCAGCACTCTGTGATGACCTAGAGGGTTGAGATCAGGGTGCCAGGAGGGAGGTTCAAGAGGGAGGGGATTATATGTATACATATATATATATATATACTTTATATATACATGCATATATATTTATATACTTTCTGTTGTACAGCAGAAAGTAACACAATATTGTTAAGCAATTATATCCCCCCCAAATGAAACAGCAACAGCAGCAACAACAACCCCTCCCCCCAAATCTGGCCCTATGTCTGCAGTTAAAGTTGTAGGACAGAATATCTTTGCAAACTCCAGGCAGAGGAAGAAGCTGACACAAGGAAGGAAAATGCTAGGCAGGGAGAGAAGGAAGAGAAGGCTTTGGTGGCTACCTTTGGACTTTGAGAACTGGAGGTTGTGCAGCCATGTCAGTCTGACCTCTGGACACACACATTCAGGGGCAAGTTGCGTTTCAGTAGAGTGTGAGTCATCCTCTGTTCTTTGCATTTTCCCAATGAAAATTTCCCTCCAAGACATTCGAGTGGCGGAAATGATTGCATAATTGCACCCCTGTTCTGTTGTTGCCAAGCTCTCCAGTTGCTTTCACCATTTACTCCTCCTCAGTACTTGTTCACTTTCCACGGGGAAAGGCTGCGCAAGAAAAATATTGCTGAAGAAAGGTCATGTCCATGGAGCCAGAGCAACACAGTCTACATTGAGATCGCACCTGGGAGTCCCCTCCCCTGCAGGATGTTGACTGGCCCAGCAATAGATGACTCCACTAATTAGTTCACCCCTCGGCCCCTGGGGCAGACTAGCCTTGACCTTTGATCCTTGCCCTCCTCTTCTCCCCATAGGCCACAATTGCTAACTGTGGATGGTCAAGCCAAATGTCTATGAGAAAGCCCCCTTCTTGGCATTCCCTGGAGGCTATGTGACAAATCAAGGTTACCTTGAAAGGAATACAAGCTGGAGGAGGACTGGATCTATCCATCTATCAAGATGTGAGTCACCAGCGTGATGTCATCTGAATCTCAACTTGATTCCATTAATTTTGACTGTGCAAGCACGTAAACTACCAGAAGCAAATGGATCATGTCCGGATGCAGAGGCATCTGCACTCGGGCACAGACACCCACCTGGATGCCCTCATGCACCGACACACACACGTGCACACATGTGCGCACGCACACACACACACACACACACACATGCACAGATTTATTCACAGGTCTAATATGCCCGGGACAGGTCCTGTGATTGCAACAGCTGGATGTGGAGAGGGATGGCTGTTCTGGGCAGTGTTAATGAGGGTGACCTTCAGGTGGAAATCTCTGGGCTGCCTGGAGTGCAAGGGAACACGAGACCTTGGCACCTCTCTCTCTAGAAAGCATGGCAGTGCTTTCACAATTAAGCTTAATTATGTCCCGCTCTGCCTTCTCTGAATGTTATTCCATGAGGTCTGGCTTTCTCTCCCCATGTTTTTTACAGATGCTTTTCCTGACATTCTAAACTCAACTGGACTCCTGCTATGATGTTTGGAAGCCAGCCATGGAGGCCACCATAATTGCCAAAGTCCTGCTTTCTGGCATTATCTGAGTTCTCCCTATTCCTAGAGAAAGTTAGTCTCTGTTCATTGCCCAGTGGGTCTTTACAGGACATTTTTTTGACTTTAAGGCCAGGTCTGTTGACAAAGGCCATCAGGGCAGCTGGTGTTGTGGCTGTAACAGCACATAGCTGGGCCAGGAGATGCAGCCTAGAGACCCAATGCTTCTCTTGGTCTTAGTTTCTTCCTCTAAAAATGGGAATAAGAAAACCTGCCCATAATGGATGGCAGAAATCAACACACTATTGTAAAGCAATTATCCTTTGTTTATAAATAAATAATATACCATTAAAAAAAAACACAGAAAACTCACCGTGTCTATGGAGCTGCCTATTGCCCACATGATAGAAGACTCTAGGAGGCATGTGACTATGGTGTCCATGGAGGCTTTGGCTTTGGGCAAAGTGGTGATCCCACCTACTTGCTTCAGAGTTGATTTGAAGTTCCCAGGAGAGACATGAGGAGAAGGCAGTGGCACCCCACTCCAGTACTCTTGCCTGGAAAATCCCATGGACAGAGGAGCCTGGTGGGCTGCAGTCCATGGGGTCGCTAAGAGTCGGATACGACTGAGCGACTTCACTTTCACTTTTCACTTCATGCATTGGAGAAGGAAATGGCAACCCACTCCAGTGTTCTTGCCTGGAGAATCCCAGGGATGGGGGAGCTGGTGGGCTGCCGTCTATGGGGTCATACAGAGTCGGGCACGACTGAAGTGACTTAGCAGGAGAGAGCCTGCTGCCCCTTGTTCTTGTTGACTTTCCTAGAATGAGCCCTCCGAGGTGTCTGGCTAGGGTACAATCCATCACCTGCCTCTCAGAGGAATCCCTTATCTTGCCCCTCCTGCTCAACCCTGCCTTCCTGATACCTGTAGCTTCCAAGAGGAAAGGACAGATGGAGAGGCCCCCAGCACTGGTGGCTTTGCTGGGACTGATCTGGGAAAAGCTCACTCAATGGAAGGGCTTGAAGGAAGCAGCTAACTGAATGCACGACAAACTTCATTTCAGGGTGGATGGGAGCAAGCAGGCCACAGGGAAAATGAGCCCTTCTCATGCATTGGGCCACCCAGTGGATCCACCAGACTTACAACCTGACATGACCATAGTGTGATAGTTAACTGAGGCCTGGGACTGCAGGAACAGATGAAATTCTTTTTCCATGAGAATTTCATAGAATCTTTTAAATTAATTGTTGCCTTGCTGTGTGCTGCTGTGTACACACCTGTTGCCTAAGCTTTTGGAGTAACAGGCCATGCCCCTCATCACAGCAGTTAATGACATGATGGCAAATGCAATGACTATTTAGGTGGTGTGGCACACTTGCTAGGAGGAAAACCTCTCTACTCTTAGTGCCTGAATTTCAGTCCTGACTTCACTGCTTACTAGGCACATGACCTTCTCTATATTAACTAGCCTTTGGAACCACATTTTCTTCATCTGTGAAAGGAACAAATCATAGTACCTGCTCCACTAGGTTCCTATGGGAATTAAATGAAATAATGCCTGCAAACTTGTCAAAAGTCCCTAGAACATCCTGGATAATCAATGGATATTAGTTTTTATTAATTACATATTTGAAGTTTTAAGCATTCTAAATAATAATTTGTTGTTGTTCAGTTGCTAAGTTGTGCCCAACTCTTTGTGACCCCATGGACTGCAGTACACCAGGCTCCTCTATCCTCCACTGTCTCAGGGATGTATTCAAATTCATTTCCATTGAGTCGTAGATGCTATCTAACCATTTCATCCTCGGCCACATGCACCCTTCTTCTTTTGCCTTCAATCTTTCCCAGGATCAGGATCTTTTTCAATGAGCCGGCTCTTCACATCAGGTGGCCAAAGTAATGGAGTTTCAGCTTCAACATCAGTCCTTCCAATGAATATTCAGTGTTGATTTCCTTTAGGATTGACTGGTTTGATCTGGCTGTTCAAGGGACTCTGAAAGAGTCTTCTCTATCACTATAATTGAAAACATCAATTCTTTGGTGCTCAGCCTTCTTTATGGTCCAAATCTAATAATCTCTAAAGAGGTAGGTACTAATTTGTACTTCACAAATGCTATCACAAGTATTATATAATTTTATCCCAAGCAATAATCTTATATGTAGGTCCCCAAATCTCTATTTTAAAAGGAAAGAGGGAAGGAGGGAAGGAAAGAAAAAAAAAAGAAGAAAGAATTAAACTACTGTTCTGTGCCAAGTATTAGGCTAAGATCTTTTCTATAAGGCAAATACTATTATTAATATGATTTTACATATGAGAAAACTGTGGATCAGAGGGAATAAGAAATTTGCTCAAAGACTCAAGAAAGGATAAAGAAAAAGGGATAAAGAATTTACAGTTTGCATTTTAACTATTTCTTGTGATAGGTTATTTTATAATATGTACATTTTTCATCAAGACTGTGTCTATTAATTCATGCACTGGTTTATAGAAGGATCAAAATATATATCTTTGACATTAATGAAAGCACAAGCAATGCAGTACTTAAAGTGAAAAATACAATTTTTTTTTGTTACGGTTTTAACAATGTTTTATGCAATAAGTTTTCTGATCAAACAGAATTTCTGAATTATAATGAAGTCTCATGAAAATAATTTCAAATATATTTTCACTTTAGAAATCAATTTAGGCATCATGTATTAGAGGAAGAGACTGTGTTATTACATCTGATTTTTAAAAATTTTATAAAAAATCAAATCACTAACTTCTGCCTCTTGCCTCTTCTCCTAATGTATAATAATAGATTTATAATGGTAATCAGCCTTGTTTCCTCTCTGGATAGAGAAGTGGCATAATAATACGAATAATGGTAAGCTGCTGTGTAGCACAGGGAGCTCAGCTCGGTGCTCTCTGATGACCTAGAGGAGTGGGATGGGGGGATGGAGGGTCAAGAGAGAGGAATATATGTCTATATATAGCTGATGAAGTTTGTTGTACAGCAGAAACTAACCCAATATTGTAAAATAATTATACTCCAACAATAAAATAAAAGGAAATATGTATGAGAAGAGTAATATTGCCACAATCATGTTTAGAAACTTGTTGAAGATGAATTAGCTGCGTGATAATGCTGTCACTTGGACAGATCAATCTTTCTTTTGGCAATTTCTGGGATCTTCTCTAAAAAGAACCAGTAGTTGTTAAAGGAGATTGGATCCTAAGAGTTCTCACACAAGGAGAATATTTTTTCTTTTCTTTTTATTGTATCCATATGAGATGATGGGTGGGAACTAAATCTATTGTGGTAGTAATTTCTCAATATATGTAAATAAAACCATTATTCAGTACATCTTCAACTTATGTGGTTATGTACGTCAACTATTTCTTGATAATACTGGAAGCAAAGGTATAACCCTGTCTTACATCAGTCATGAAATTTAACTTGAAATGAATGGAACGTCTTAAATGCAAGACCTGAAACCATGAAACACTTAGAAGGAAATATAAGAATAAAACTCCAAGGCATGAGTCTTAATAATAATTTTTTTTGATATGATACCTAAAGCAAAAGCAATAAAATAAAAAACAAAAAAGTTGGCTGACATCAAATTAAAGATTATTCACAGCAAAGGAAACGATCCAAGTGAAAAGACAATCTACAGAGTGGGAAAAATATTTGCAAATCATGTTTGATAAGGGATTGATATCCAAAATGAATAAATAACTCATATAATTCAATAGCAAGAACCCCAAATAGCCCAATTAAAAATGAGCCAAAAGCCTGAATAGACTGTCTCTGAAGAAGATATACAGAAGCCCAACAGATATTTGAAAAGACACTCAACACCAATAGTCATTCAGTTCAGTTCAGTTCAGTCGCTCAGTTGTGTCCAACTCTTTTGCAACCCCAAGAATTGCAGCATGCCAGGCCTCCCTGTCCATCACCAACTCCTGGAGTTCACTCAGACTCACATCCATCAAGTCAGTGATGCCATCCAGCCATCTCATCTTCTGTCGTCCCCTTCTCCTCCTGCCCCCAGTCCCTCCCAGCAACAGAGTCTTTTCCAGTGAGTCAACTCTTCCCATGAGGTGGCCAAAGTACTGGAGTTTCAGCTTTAGCATCATTCCTTCCAAAGAACACCCAGGGCTGATCTCCTTCAGAATGGACTGGTTGGATCTTCTTGCAGTCCAAGGGACTCTCAAGAGTCTTCTCCAACTCCACAGTTCAAAAGCATCAGTTCTTCTGCTCTCAGCCTTCTTCACAGTCCAACTCTCACATCCATACATGACCACAGGAAAAACCATAGCCTTGACTAGACGGACCTTAGTTGGCAAAGTAATGTCTCTGCTTTTGAATATGCTATCTAGGTTGGTCATAACTTTTCTTCCACAGAGTAAGCATCTTTTAATTTCATGGCTGCATTAGGGAAATGCAGATTAAAACCACAATGAGATATCACTTCAAAACTGTTAGAATGGCCATCATGAAAAAGATGAGACAACAAATGTTAGTGTGCATGTAGAGAAAAGGGCCTCTTTTACACTGTTGGTGGATATATAAATTGGTGCAGTCACTATGGAAAACAGTATAGAGGATCCGCAAAAAATTAAAAATAGCACGATATCATGATCCAACAATTCCACTTATGGGAATTATTTAAAGGAAACAAAAATACTAATTTGAAAAGATAGTTGTACCCCCATGTTCAAAGCAGAATTACCAACCTAACTGTCCATCACTGGATGAATGGATAAAGATGAGTGTTTAAGTGAGAGATGGCTATTGGGCTGAACCTATTGGGGTAATCCTTTCTAATGTGTGTACAATTGCACTCATTTTACATGTTAGCAAGGTAATGACAGAATGCTTCAAGCTAGGCTTCAACAGCACATGAACTGAGATTGTCCAGATGTACAAGCTGCATTTAGAAAAGGCAGATAAACCAGAGATTCAAATTGCCAACATTCATCAGATCATAGAAAAAACAAGAGTATTCCAGAAAAACATCTGCTTCATTGACGACGCGAAAGCCTTTGACTGTGTGGATCACAACAAACTGTAGAAGATTCTTAAAGAGATGGGAATATCAGACTACCTTACCTGCCTCCTGAGAAATCTGTATGCAAGTCAAGATTGAACAGTTAGAACCAGACATGAATCAATGGACTGGTTCAAAATTGGGAAAGGAGTATGTCAAGGCTGTATACTATCACCCTGCTTATTTAACTTATATGCAGAGTACATCATGCAAAATGCTGAGCTAGATGAAGCACAAGATGGAATCAAGACTGCTAGGAGAAATATCAATAATCTTAGATATGCAGATGACACCACTTTAATGGCAAAAAGCGAAGAGGAACTAAAGAGTCTCTTGATGAGGGTGAAAGAGAAGAGTGAAAAAGCTGGCTTAAAAGTCAACATTCAAAAAGCAAAAATCATGGCATTGGGTCCCATCACTTCATGGCAAATAGCTGGGGAAAAAGTGGGGATAGTGACAGATTTTATTTTCTTGTGTTCCAGAATCACTGCCACCATGAAATTAAAAGACACTTGCTCCTTGGAAGAAAAGCTATGGCAAACCTGGACAGCATATTAAAAAATAAAGACATTTCCTTGCCAACAAAGGCTATATAATCAAAGCTATGATTTTTCCAGTAGTCATGTATGGATGTAAGTTGGACCATAAAGAAGACTGAGCACCAAAGAACTGATGTTTTCAAATTGTGCTGGAGAAGACTCTTGAGAGTCCCTTGGACTGCAAGGAGATCAAACCAGTCAATCCTAAAAGATATCAACCCTAAAGTTTCACTGGAAGGACTGATGCTGAAGCTGAACTCCAATATTTTGGCCACATGATACAAATGCTGGGAAAGATTGAGGGCAGGAGGAGAAGGGGGCAACAGAGGATGAGATGGTTGGATGGCATCATCGACTCAATGGACACGAATTTGAGCACACTCCAGGAGATAATGAAGGACAGGGAAGCCTGGTGTGCTGCAGTCCATGGGGTTGCAAAGAGTGAGGCACGACTGAGAGACTGATTAACAACAATTTATGTAAATCAATCCATCATGCTTCGTGCCTTAGATTTATACAGTGATGTATAACAATGATTTCTCAATAAAATGAGAGAAAAAAAGCCTCATGATGTCCAATGCAACTTAACCCAATAAAGAAGTGTGGATAAAACACTTGAAAAAATTTTCCTCCTCTGAAGAAAACATGCATTAAAAAAAAATTAGAGCATTTCAGCTATATACCTCAGTATCCAGTTAAAGAACCAACTGGCTAATATAAGCTTCTATTGTAAATATATTTTATTTACTGAGATAAAATTTATATTTAATATTGTAAATGTCAATAGCACAGTGGAATATTATAGGGATTTTAAAAGAAGAATTCCATACATAAAACTTTTGCTATATGTTTTTAAATGGTTTTAAAATAAAATTGTGAGATGTAGAATTTTTAAGTAGCTTTAAAATGAGATATTAGCAACCGATCCTATAGCTTTGTATTGGGGTTAGCAATTGATTTGTGCAAGTGAAAATTGATCTACATTATGTAAAGACAAATAAATGTGGGCAGAGGGCAAAACTTGACATAGGAGAATCTAGTGGGAGTTTAAGTGGCTATACTGTGTCCTTTGCTGTGTTCTTAGTCGCTCAGTCGTGTCCGACTCTTTGTGATTCCATGGACTGTAGCCTTCCAGGCTCCTCTGTCCATGGGGATTCTCCAGGCCAAGTCTTGCCTGGAGTGGGTTGCCATGCCCTCCTTCAGGGGATCTTACCAACCAGGGATCGAACCCAGGTCTCCCGAATTTTCCCCCAGTTGTACTGAGATTCTTAAGACTCATTTAGTCATCAGAGTTCACCTTACCTGTTAGTCATCCTCAAGACTTCCCCCGTCCCATCCTTCGCCAGCTATTCACACAGCTGTAAACAGCTGAAGTGGCTGCTGGCTTGTGTGAAGAATGCAGCTACAGTACCATGCTCTGGCCAGGTAGTTTGGTAGGTCATTCTCCACAGTGATTCCCCAGGGGACGTTGGGTGTTCAGGGAGTGAAAACTGAAGCATTCTAGGAATGGAAGAAGATTCTGGGGCCATTTAGCTTTGGAGAAGAGTCTCTACATAGAGGAGAAAGCAATGCTTCTCTATCTGGCCACGCAAGAGAATTTCCCCAGGGCTTTTTTTTTGTTGTTGTTGTTATTTGAAGGATAGTTAATTTACAATGCTACAAGTGTACAGAAGAGTAATTCACACACACACAAATATATGGGGTTTCCCAGGTGGCCAAGTGGTAAAGAATCAGCCTGCCAATGCAGGGCATGCAGGAGATGTGGGTTCGATTCCTGGGTCGGGAAGACCCCCTGGAGAAGGAAATGGCAACCCACTCCAGTATTCTTGCCTGGAGAATCCCATGGACAGGGGAGCCTGGCATGCTACAGTCCATGGGTTTGCAAAGAGTTAGACATGACTTAGCGACTAAACAACAACAGTAACAACACTCACACATATATATTTTTTCTTTTTCAGATTCTTTTCTAATATAGGCTATTACAACATATTGGGTATAGTTCCAACCCCCAGGGTTTTTAAAAATATGAATGCCTGGACCCATTTCTAGAAAATCTAATTTAACAAATCTGGAGTAAGGCATTGAAAATCTCTATTTTAAAAAGATAAATATTTAATTTGGGGATAATTTTCAATTTATAGAAAAGTTGCAAAGGTAATTCATATTTTAATCATTTTTTAAAATTGTGAAATATAAATCACATGTAAGTAAGTGCCCCAAACAAACAAACAAAAAAAATACCTTGGTGATTTATCACAAAGTGAACACTGATTTCATCACTAAATAATAGGACCTGGCCAGCTCCAAAAGCTTACCCTGTGATTCTACTCTTTGCTCCCCATCCAGAGTTTTACCACTTAAGCTTGAACCCCCAAATTTGTGGTTTAATTTTTCATCTTGAAACACTTAGCCCAATTTTACCTATTTTGAGCTTTTTATAAATGTAATCACACTGAATCCATCTGCCAGTGAAAAAGACGTGGGTTCGATCCCTGCATTGGGAAGATCCCTTGGAGAAGGAAATGGCAATCCACTTCAGTATTCTTAACTGGAAAACTCCATGGACAGAGGAGACTTGAAGGCTACAGTTCATGAGATCACAGAATCAGACATGACTTAGTGACTGAACAACAGCAATCACAATATATTTGTTCTTTAGGGTCTGGTTTCTTTTACTGGACGAGATTCATTCATGTTATTATACATCGTTAGAATCTGCTCTTTTCCTCCATTCTGTTCACTACACCATGCTATCCAATGCAGTTGTCATTAGGAGCATGTGGCTATTTCAATTTAAATTGATTAAAATGAAATAAAATAAAAAACCCAGTTCCTCTTTGGCATGAGCCACATTTTCATAGACACATGTAGGAAGCTACCATATTAGACACAGTAGAACATAATATTTTCATCATCACAGAAAATGCTTTAGGACAGCTGTGCTCTAGAATATTCAATTTTCTGAATATATCCAAATTTACCCATTCTACTGCTGATGGACTTTTTTAGTTGTTTGCAGTTTTTCACTATTGTGAATAATGCTGAGAATATTTTGGTCTCTGGTGTGTCTGTACAAATATTTATGTTAGGTGTGCACCCAAGAGGAGGATTATAAAGTCATGTGCTCAGCTTTAGCAGAAAATGTCACACTGTTTCCTTAATATTTATAGTATTGATAATTTCTTAAAATTAATACTCCTACTAGAATCTCTTTTCAAAAGCATCCCAGGTAATTTTAAAGTTCAATCAGGTTTGGAAGTGACTGGTAGTTTTTCCCAAAGGGATGGGTTTTGTTTTTATCTAAGAAAGAGACTTCTAATTAAGATGCAACTTGTGTAGCTGTAGAATGGACTTTCAGGAGAAATACCTTATTGGGTAATGAGTGCCCTGTCTTTAGAGGTATTCAAGTAATGCTGCACAACTCTGATACAGCTGCTCTGCAAATAACTCCTGGACTTAGTAGAAAGCTTTCCTCAGTGATGTAGAAAGTCCTTTCTTGCTCTCAGAGCCTCTGATTTCATACCTTTTCATAGCCATGGTTGGTGTGATATTTGCTGGACAGTAAAACTCTTCGTAGTTAGGCAGCAGGAGAGAGAAAGATCTGGTTCAAAAGACTCAAAGATTAAATGAAGATTGGATTGTCTTGTGATCAATGAAACATCTTGTTCTCACTTAGACCCACTGTCCCTACCTTGGCTCTTGGGATAATGGGAAACTTGGCTACTCAGTGTCAACCTCTTTTATATGTCCTCCTTATTTCTATGTTAATGGCTTTATTGGATATGAGCATATTACTGTAACTGTCTAAGATCATTTGGGAAAGCAGGTGGGGCATCAGTCATTACACAGTAAAGATCCTGTCACTCTAACATTGCCTAGCAGTCTGCATTCATCCATCCCTGTGCTCTGTCTCTCTCCACTAGTCTTCCTGTTGCCCCTGGAATTCTCTTCTATCCTTGAGGCATTTGGAAATGAAGGAGTGTATTTTAAGTCACCAGAGGAATAATCCTCCCACCCTGGCACTCAAGAGCCTGTCCTTTGGGATAGAATGACTTCCTGGTAACTCTCTCAAAGACTGATTGTTTCTTGTAAGAGTGCTGTTAGGGGATTTGGGGAAAAAGGTCTTAAATCTCCCTGGGTATATGTGAGTGGTGAGGTTTTAAAGGTAAAATGAAGCGGAACAGAGCTGATATCCTGTCCTGTGAGTGGCCATGACTTCTGTTCTATTATACTGATTGCTGTTGTTCAGTCACTCAGTCGTGTCCAACTCTTTGCGACCCAATGGACTGCAGCACACCAGACCTCTCTGTCCTTCACTATCTCCCAGAATTTGCTCAGACTCACGCCATTGAGTTGGCGATGTCATCCAACCACATCATATCCTCTGTCATCTCCTTCTCCTCCTGCCCTCTTTGTGGCTGCAAAGAATATAATCAATCTGATTTTGGTATTGACCACCTGGTGATGTCCATGTGTAGAATTGTGTCTTGTGTATTGGAAGAGGGTATTTGCTATGATCAGTGTACTATCTTGACAAAACTCTGGTAGCCCTGCTTCATTTTGTTTTCCAAGTTCAAACATGTCTATTACTCCTTAACAAGTAGCAGTGCTTTGCTCTGGATCTCCGCCTAGCTCATGGATCACTCTATTGGTAATGTCTTGGTAAAATCCACCCAAGTAGGATCCCAAACAACCTGTGAGTATAGCCACAACTAGGACAACATAGAGGCAAGAACATGGTGCTACTGGATGTTGGCACCTAAGATGGAGAAGCTCTATACGGTCAGCAAAAACAAGACCGGGAGCTGACTGTGGCTCAGATCATGAACTTCTTATTGCCAAATTCAGACTGAAACCAAAGAAAGTGGAGAACACCACTAGACCATTCAGGTATGACCTAAATCAAATCCCTTATGACTATACAGTGGAAGTGAGAAACAGATTTAAGGGATTAGATCTGATAGACAGAGTGCCTGATGAACTATGGACAGAGGTTTATGACATTGTACAGAAGACAGGAATCAAGACCATCCCCAAGAAAAAGAAACACAAAAAAGCAAAATGGTTGTCTGAGGAGGACTTACAAATAGCTGTGAAAAGAAGGGAAGCGAAAAACAAAGGAGAAAAAGAAAGATATACGCATTTGAATGCAGAGTTCCAAAGAATAGCAAGGAGAAATAAGAAAGCCTTATTCAGTGATCAATGCAAAGAAATATAGGAAAACAATACAATGGGAAAGACTAGAGATCTCTTAAAAAAATTAGAGATATCAAGGGAACATTTTATGCAAAGATGAGCTTGATAAAGGACAGAAATGGTAGGGACCTAACAGAAGCAGAAGATATTAAGAAGAGGTGGCAAGAATACACAGAAGAACTGTACAAAAAAGATCTTCATGACCCAGATAATCACGATGGTGTGATCACTCACCTAGAGCCAGACATCCTGGAATGTGAAGTCAAGTGGGTCTTAGGAAGTGTCACTATGAACAAAGCTAGCGGAGGTGATGGAATTCCAGTGGAGATATTTAAAGACCTGAAAGATGATGCTGTGAAAGTGCTGCACTCAATATACCAGCAAATTTGGAAAACTCAGCAGTGGCCACAGGACTGGAAGAGGCCCATTTTCATTTCAATCCCAAAGAAAGGCAATGCCAAAGAATGCTCAAACTACTGCACAATCGCACTCATCTCACATGCTAGTAAAGTGATGCTTAAAATTCTCCAAGCCAGGCTTCAACAGTACATGAACCATGAACTTTCAGATGTTCAGGCTGGTTTTAGAAAAGGCAGAGGAACCAGAGATCAAATTACCAACATCCGCTGGATCATGGAAAAAGCAAGAGAGTTCCAGAAAAAAACATCTATTTCTTGATCACTAGTGCCACCTTCCTATTGCCATTGGTTAAGTCCCCCCCCCTTAGGATGCTGCAAAAGAGAAGCTGTGGTAAGATGGAACTTGAAAGATGGGCAAGGTCAGATGGAGAGCCTGTTTGCTTCCTGTGGTTTTTAGCCTGCTCCCCACTTTCTAAGCTCTCAGATATCCTGAAACTTCAGGAACAAAAACAATCAAAGAGGTATGTCGAAAGAACGCCCTTGTCCCAGGAGACACACTGGCCTTAATTAGCTGGTACCCACAGGATGTTCTGAAAATGAGAAATGCCTAGGATTATGATCTATCGAATGTCACATACAAATATGCTCATGTTCCCATTATGGATGTGTGTGTTGCAAAGTTGCTCAACCGAGTGTGACCCGTTTGGTGGTTTTAATTACAAATATCAATAAAATTGGTTGATATTTATGGGCACAGACCCTTCAGATCAGGAGTAAGGAAGCTAATTGTGTAAGACAGTGTTGTGATTGAACTCCGAGGGAGGCACGGGCTCCTGCTAGCTGGGTGCGATGAGCCACCTTCCTATTGCCATTGGTTAAGTCCCCCCCCTTAGGATGCTGCAAAAGAGAAGCTGTGGTAAGATGGAACTTGAAAGATGGGCAAGGTCAGATGGAGAGCCTGTTTGCTTCCTGTGGTTTTTAGCCTGCTCCCCACTTTCTAAGCTCTCAGATATCCTGAAACTTCAGGAACAAAAACAATCAAAGAGGCATGTCGAAAGAACGCCCTTGTCCCAGGAGACACACTGGCCTTAATTAGCTGGTACCCACAGGATGTTCTGAAAATGAGAAATGCCTAGGATTATGATCTATCGAATGTCACATACAAATATGCTCATGTTCCCATTATGGATGTGTGTGTTGCAAAGTTGCTCAACCGAGTGTGACCCGTTTGGTGGTTTTAATTACAAATATCAATAAAATTGGTTGATATTTATGGGCACAGACCCTTCAGATCAGGAGTAAGGAAGCTAATTGTGTAAGACAGTGTTGTGATTGAACTCCGAGGGAGGCACGGGCTCCTGCTAGCTGGGTGCGATGCTGAGACAGCTCCAGTCTCCCTGTGTTAATTAAATGTGATGAAATGAATATTAACTTGTAAAAAGAGTCAGGCATGGGCTGGGTTCGCTTCGTAGGTGAGGCCGAGGTGGGGGATGGAATTGCAGTGGATGGACTCAAGGCTGTTGTCTTTGAGAAAAGCAACTTTTGCTCAGTGGTTGTCAATCTTGGCTGCACATCAAATTGCCTGAGGGGCTTCTAAAATCTGCCAAGGCCTGGACTGCACTGCCAGAGACTTGCCTGGGGTGGGGTCTCTGGGTTATTCTAATGACTGGCCAGGAGTGAGAACAACTGATGTAGTGAAAAGAGTTCATGCTGACAAATGAGACTTTGAACCAGCTGTGTGTTCTTGAGTCTCTCACTCTCTGAGCCTTAGTTGTGCTTTGTTTTGTTGTCTGGAAAAGTGAGATTAATCAAAGCTACATTGTATATCTGTGATGAAAAAATGAGATTCAAGAGTGAAAGAACTCGGTACCTAGTGGAGCCTCAGAAGAAGGTAGTTTGTTTGTTATGAACTCTCAGTGCTCTTTCTACTACTGGAAATTAGAATCATTACTCTCTTTAAATCTAATGAAATAAGAAGGTCTGTTCAAGAAACTCCAGAAGCAATTCCGGAAGCCATCCTTAGAATTCCATCCATTTAGAACCAATCCTAATACCAAAATTTGCATTTGGAGTCTCCTAAGAAACAGAAAAGGCAGAGGAACCAGAGATCAAATTGCCAACATCCGCTGGATCACGAAAAAGCAAGAGAGTTCCAGAAAAACATCTATTTCTGCTTTTGACTATGCCAAAGCCTTTGACTGTGTGTATCACAATAAACTGTGGAAAATTCTGAAAGAGATGGGAATATCAGACCACCTGACCTGTCTCTTGAGAAATCTGTATGCAGGTCAGGAAGCAACAGTTAGAATTGGACATGGAACAACAGACTGGTTCCAAATAGGAAAAGGAGTACATCAAGGCTGGATATTGTCACCCTGTTTATTTAACTTATATGCAGAGTACATCATGAGAAACACTGGACTGGAAGAAACACAAGCTGGAATCAAGATTGCAGAGAGAAATATCAATAACCTCAGATATGCAGATGACACCACCCTTATGGCAGAAAGTGAAGAAGAACTAAAAAGCCTCTTGATGAAAGTGAAAGAGGAGAGTGAAAAAGTTGGCTTAAAGCTCCATGTTCAGAAAACAAAGATCATGGCATCCAGTCCCATCACTTCATGGGGAAACAGTGGAAACAGTGTCAGACTTTATTTTTGGGGGGCTCCAAAACCACTGAAGATGGTGACTGCAGCCATGAAATTAAAAGACGCTTACTCCTTGGAAGAAAAGTTATGACCAACCTAGATAGCATATTCAAAAGCAGAGACATTACTTTGCTGACTAAGGTCCGTCTAGTCGAGGCTATGGTTTTTCCTGTGGTCATGTATGGATGTGAGAGTTGGACTGTGAAGAAGGCTGAGCATCAAAGAATTGATGCTTTTGAACTGTGGTGTTGGAGAAGACTCTTGAAAGTCCCTTGGACTGCAAGGAGATCCAACCAGTCCATTCTGAAGGAGATCAGCCCTGGAATTTCTTTGGAAGGAATGATGCTGAAGCTGAAACTCCAGTACTTTGGCCACCTCATGGGAAGAGTGACTCATTGAAAAAGACCCTGATGCTGGGAGGGACTGGGGGCAGGAGGAGAAGGGGACGACAGAGGATGAGATGGCTGGATGGCATCACTGACTCGATGGACATGAGTCTGAGTGAACTCTGGGAGTTGGTGATGAACAGGGAGGCCTGGCGTGCTGTGATTCATGAGGTCAAAAAGAGTTGGACGTGACTGAGCGACTGAACTGAACTGAACTGAAGAAACAGAACTGATAGGATCTCTCTGTGTCTATCCCATCTCTGCATCCACATCTGCATCTCTATCTTCATCTCCATCTCCAGAATCATCTCCATCTTCCCACCCACATCTCCATCTTCATCTGTCTGTGTGTGCATACATACACAAACACAAACATATCTAGACAGACATTTATTATAAGGAACTGGCTTATATTACAAGTGATTATGGAGACTGAGAATTTCCACAATCTATCATGTACAGACTAGAGACCCTGAGAGGCTGATGGGTTAGTTCAAAAGCCTGGGCGCTGAGGGTAACTGGAGATCAGTGTTCTAGCTCATGCAGTCAGGCAGGGGTGTGTGTGTGTTGGGGCGAAGGATGGGGGGAGAGAGAGTCTTTTCTTCCTCTACCTTTTTGTTCAATTCAGTCTACAAATTCAAATGCTAATCTTTTCTGGATTAGCAACTTCACAGGCACACACAGAAATGACATCTTACCAGAGATCTGGGCATCCCCTGATCCAGTCAAGTTGACACATAAAATTAACTATCACATCATTCCTCTCTAAGATTCAAGTGCACGTGGGCTAGGATGATTCAGAATACTGCAGATGCCTGGTGGTTTAAGCCAATGTGAATTCTTCACTAAGTGCTGATGGAATTACCCAGGAGAAGAACTCATTCCTTCAACTCTTTTGTTCTCCTTAGGAACAAAGGGACACATGAAAGGAAGTGGGGGCTGGAAGCGGCTGAACCCTACCCTGTCTTCTGACTTCCAGCTCCTCCTACTCCACTCTGGAAACTTGCCTCTCCTGTCAACTGTGGAAGAGCTGTCATACTTGTTTGTTTTTTAGGTGTCCTATGATGTGGTCCTCCGTTGGCAGTCCATGGGGTCACAAAGTGTTGGACATGGCTTAGTGATTGAATAACAACAGCAAATAATGTGGTCCCTTGAGAAGGAAGGAAAGATGGTGTGATAGACTGCTTTTAACTTGCCTTCTTACTGCTTCTCCAGGAGCATACAAGGTGCTCTTGACTTCACCCAACGTTCATTAAATGTCATGTCTTCTCTTCTTGAAATCTACAGAATGCAACCAAACTGGGGTCCTCCAAACCCAGCCCCCCAAAGGCTCCATTGTTTCCTCTCTTACATTTGCACATACTGTTCTTTCACCTGGAACGTCCCTCTCTGCAACATCCACAACTCAGCACCTCTGCAAACCCAGAAAAAAAATGCTGTGCTTTCCATGAATCCATTCTTGAAATGTGCTCTGGGGAAACTACCATGACAGTGTGTCTATCCGGTATAGTCACGGGTCTCATTCCTACCTGCTAGACTGGATACTAATCAGGGCTGGATGGAGCAGAGGGAGGAGTCAGATTCAAGCATCAAGTCCATATGGGTCTGAATTTCATCCGTGTCACTATTAGCTTTGTGATCCTAGGAGAATCATTCAGATTCTCTAAGCCTCTGTGTACTCATTAATTAAAATGAGAAAATAATTCCTACTTCTCAGGGCTGATGTGAGGATTAGTTTGATACATATTTATGAAAGAGTCTGGCAAAGAAAGGTTTCATAGATGCCTGTGGAATGATTAAATAAATTGATATAAACTATCTGGCATGGATATTAACAATTTTTCACTTACCCTGTAGTTAAAAATTGCATTTTGGAATGGTGGTGGTGAGGAATATATGGATTCTTTTGAGATCTTAAAATCCCAAGGCATGAGTCCTAAGGTGAGGAAAGAAGTTACCTGGGGTAACACTCCTTTCACACTCATGCGTGACTTACATTCATATGATGATATCTGGCATGTGGTTGGCACTCTACAAGGGGCCACTTATGGCGGTTGTTATGATAGCATTTGCATTAGGAATGGCAAGTTAACATGACCCTGGTTCCATTGTGTCCCACAGTTAGTGACAGCAAGTTGATATTTCAGATCAGGTTGTCTGTGCCAAGTCCAACCCACTTCCTGCTGTACCACATAGTCCTGGGCAGCATGTCTTAGCAAGGATCACAGCACCACTGAGCAGGACTTTGCCATTTGCCACCGTGAAAGCCCCCTCTACTCCTGGGTTTTCTAGAATCAAGCCTGGCTCCTTTCTGGCCAGTCCCCGCCGGACTCCATTTCCCTTATCAACCTGCAGATCACCTCTCATTTGTCATCTTTATTAGCTTTTAATCTCCCATCAGTTTAGTGCTGAGGTTTAAGAGTAGGATTAGGGGGGGAGTTTAATTGGATGATCTTCCATGGCCCCTTGAACATCAGATTCAATAAAAGTTTATGAAAAGATAAAATCGCAAAGGGTTTTATAGCCCCAGACAGAGCAAGAGACTGGGGCGAGAACAAGGTGACTGTTTTTCAACCTCATATAATCCGTGTTTCGACTTGATTAAATGAGGAAGTGAGTTTTCCGTCTCTCTCCCTTCCTCCCTCTTTTTCCTTGGGTACCATGAGCCTCTTCTGCCTGCTATAAGCAAGAAGCCCCTTTCTGCCAGGCTCTCATCACCTCTTCTTTGATTCTTTCTGACAGGAAGAGTAATGAAACCTGGGTGCACCAGAAAATAACATTTATTTCATGCAGAAATATGCTGATCCACCACTGAAGGTGGCAGAAATGAAGCATCTGATGGGAAAGAGGCCAGTCTTCAGGAGGGGAATGTGAGGTCCAGGAGGAAGCAGGAAGGAAATTTGAGCCATCTTGATCCTACCTTCTCCAGCCTTCCATCCTCCATTCATGCTGTATCACTTCTTCCGAGAGTCAGGCAACGAGACAGTGAGGGTGGGGTGGGCAGCAGAATCATTTGTGAATGTGTTCATTTATTAACTCAGCAAACATTTGTTGCAGGCATGCTATGTGTCAGATGCTGTGCTAAACTCTGGGGATATCAAGGTGAATAAAGTCTGTTCTGCTGGCGGGAGGGCATAGTCTGTGGAGGAGATGGACAGTTTGAAATGGAATTAATTTTTCTTTTTACAGCCTTAGAGATGGGTCTTGTGGGTTTCATGGCATGACTGTGATCTTGCAGCAGAGTTTTGCTGTCACACCTAGGCTGTCAGACCATGATGCAGGGTTTTGCACAGCAAAGGAGGAAAAAATTGGGGGTTCCTAAAGGGAATCTAATGGGAGAAGCTAGGGGAGGGGGCAGGAAGAGGAGCCAAGGAGTGACTGTTAGTCGGTGGACTCCCTGGGGGTGAAGATGTAATGGAAATTTCCTGGTGTGGATGGCCTAAAGACATTCAGAGTAGTCAGTACTCATTAATGCCTTGTGGAGATATTTATTTTTTTCTTCTATTCGTTCAGTAAAGGTAAAAGCCCATAACCATGGGTGACCATGAAGATGTAGCTTCCCAGGAATTCATAGAAATCTAAAGTTGGTTTCTGGATTTCCACTGGCCACAAATTGGGGTTTAAGCCAATGATAAGTACCAGGAGACCCCCAGCAATGTGTAATTTACACAGCTGTTATTGACTACAAGGTGTGAGATAGGCAGTGGTACAAATGAAAGCCAGCGCTTGAGGGAGTGAATGAGCCATCCACCTGGGAAGGGGGCGTGCTGGGCATCAGAAAAGTCTTGATAAATAGAATGGGGATAGAGGAAGGGCACAAAGCACCTTACGATAAAGAAATAGCCAGGAGATAAATGATAACAGTCATGGAGGTTGGGATACTAGAGGGAGTTATGAGGGCTGAAGGGAGAGTCGAGGCTGCTGGGTGGGGTGATGGTGGTGGTGGTTGGGGGGAATCTTGGAAGACTTGTAATGCCTAATAAAGGAGCTCAGATGGTGGTGGTTGGTGCTGGACCACTGAAGAGGGTATGGGGGAATCAGAGTTACATGTTCATCTTAGAGCTATCAGCCCGGCTCAGGGTAGAGAATAAATTGGAGGAGAGTGGGGCTGGGGCCAGGGTGGCCAGGCCGGGGACAATAGTCCAGGCCCAAGCATAGGTGGCCACAGTACACACTGGGAGTGGACAGGATGGAGGCATGTTTCCAGTGGAAAATGGAAAAGCCTTTGTATTGGTTGAATGTAGGGGTGAACACAGAGGAAGAAATTTGTATTTCCATGGTCTCTGGACTGAATGCCAGGTGGTAAGCTGTGTTATTCTTTTGCGGGAGGTAAGCAGGAGGATGTTCAGATGTGTTTGGACAGATGACTTTTTGCTGTGTTGAGATGTAGGTATCTGTTAAGCAGGCAGATGTACTTAAAGCTATGTAGACGGAGGAGATGGTCCTGGAGGATGTAGAGTGGTTAAAACAAAAGAGGGAAGAAGAGATAATGATGGAGGGAAGGGAAGGAGAAAAAAAAAAGTGACCATGGATTTCTGACTTTGTCTCTGACAATGTTCTAGGACCTGCCTTTTTCTACTACTTGGGGATGGGAATTTTTAAAAAGTCTTAACCATGACAACAAAGGAGGATGACTCCATGTTGTTAGCAGACATATGGGACAGGGGTGGGGGTCCAGGTGCATGCATGTGTGCTAAGTCGCTCAATCATGTCTGATTCTGTGTGACCTCAATGGACTGTAGCCCGCAGGGATCCTCTGTCCATGGGATTCTCCAGGCAAGTATACTGGAGTGGTCTGCCGTGCCCTCCTCCAGGGGGTCTTCCCTAGCCAGGGATGGGACCCATGTCTCTTATATCTCCTTCATTGGCAGGCAGGCTCTTTTATCACTAGCATCATCTGGAAAGCCCAGATACCTTGCTCTTAATGGCAGGGTCTGATGAGGTGCACACCCACCTGCTTATTCCTGAGTAGAACCCCATGGCCACAGAGTCTTTGTGTGGCTCAAAGTGAGAATAGCCTGGTGTGAGAGCTAGATGTTTGATTGAAGCTGTTAGAGTAGAGGTGGATTCAAGCTTTGTGGTGCTTCAGGCTATTGTGATCTTTTAAGAGAAAGAATACAGAATTTTGTGAATAAATTTGGGTATTGAACTTTGGAACGGATCATGGACGTGAGAAGCTTTGAAGCTTAAGCCCTATTAGCTTCATGGTGAGTTCCCCTTGACTTGGGAGACTTCCAAGAAACACCCACCTGCTTATTCCTGAGTAGAACCCCATGGCCACAGAGTCTTTGTGTGGCTCAAAGTGAGAATAGCCTGGTGTGAGAGCTAGATGTTTGATTGAAGCTGTTAGAGTAGAGGTGGATTCAAGCTTTGTGGTGCTTCAGGCTATTGTGATCTTTTAAGAGAAAGAATACAGAATTTTGTGAATAAATTTGGGTATTGAACTTTGGAACGGATCATGGACGTGAGAAGCTTTGAAGCTTAAGCCCTATTAGCTTCATGGTGAGTTCCCCTTGACTTGGGAGACTTCCAAGAAGCCCAGGAGAGGCTTATGGGTATTGAATCTGTGTGCTGTGCTATGCTGTGTGTGTGTGTGTGTGTGTGTGTGTGTGTGTGTGCATGTACTGCATTGATGTATGAGGATACGCTAGGAAAAGTGGGAACTCAGGACTGGGTATATTTAAAATCGTGTTCCATCCAGCAGGGAGCTCACATGAAGAAGGGTCCTAAGAATATGTGACTTCCCTTACCCTGGAAGTCAGCTGGCATGCCTATCTGAGATAAGATTGACATAAACTCTTGTTCCATGTTTAGATGGAGCCCGATGCTTTCCCCAAGACTTCTGCAAATCTCTGAAGGATGTACATTCCCACAGCCCCTGAGCCTGTGCTGTCACCAAATGAGCTGTGGATGCTATCAGCGTTTTTCCTCCATCTCGTATTGACTTAGACATGGGACTCATGTTCTTTCTGTGAGTTACACAGATGTGTAAACACTCATTCACTCACATCCACAAGTCTTTATGTAGGAGGCAGATTTTACTGAATAAAAGATGGATATACTGGAGTGAAAGTGAAAGTCGCTCATTCATGTCTGACTCTTTGTGACTCCATACACTGTAGTCCGCCAGGCTTCTCTGTCCATGGGATTTTCCAGGCAAGAATCCTGGAATGGGTAGCCATTCCCTTCTTCAGGAGATCTTCCTGACCCAGGGATCAAACCCATGTCTTCTGAATTGGCAAGCAGATTGAATTACAGGCAGATTCTTTACTGTTTGAGCCCCACGGAAGCCTGTATTGGAGTAACAAACAATTTAGAATTGAACATTAGCCATCTTGAATTACCATTTCACTTGGCCTTCCCCTCTTCCTTCCTATTTTTCTTTCTCTACTTTGCTCTTCCTTTATTCCCAACTCTTGTTCCTTGCAGTTTAATGGTATCTTTTGGTCCTTGTATTCCAGTGCCTTCTCGGATTTACTTTCCAAGCCAAGTGTATTATTAACTAGTTCTGTGTAACAAACCACCCCCCCCCAATTCTGTGTCTTTGACAACATCATTTATTATTTCTGATGAGTCTATGGATCAACTGGGTGGTCCTCTGACTTTGGCTGGGAATGTTCATGTATAGATTGTCAGCTCGTGGGTCCTCTTGGTTGGTCAGGGATGCCTTTGACTTTCTTCCTTGTGTCTCTCATCCACTCTCAGGCCAGTCCTTGACATGTTCTCATGGTGGTGGATAGGCAGGATAGAAAAGAGTGAAGGTGTGCAGGAATTTTTTCCAGCTTCTGCTTCTGTCTCTTTGCTATCTTCTCATTCACATGGCCCTGCCTGGAGTCAGTGTGGGAAGCACTGGAGAAGGACATGGCTACACACAGCATGGGAAGCTGGGGATGTCAGTGCAATCCATCACTCACACCATGTCTTCCAAGAAGTGTTTTCCTAAGCAAAGACTATTCCCTCTCTAGGAGGCATGCTGGTTCCAGCTGTTAAGACAATAGTTTGTTTCACTCTGCTACATCTGGTTCCTGCTTTGCATCTTATTACACAACAAAATAGCCCAGGGTATTATGCTTTATGGGGGCTTAAGTGTTTCCACATGAAAGGCAAATATTTGTAGGTCATTGATTTATTTGTCTAAATCTTATAGACGGATCTAACCTCTTTTTATTTTTAAGAGTCCTGCCTAACTTCCAATGACTGTTGTTGTTTTTAAATTTTATTGGAGTATAGTTGCTTTTTGGGCTTCCCTTGTGCCTCAGATGGTAAATAATCTGCCTGAAATGCAGGAGACCTGGGTTTGATCCTGGGTCAAGAAGATCCCCTGGAGAAGGGCATGCCAACCCACTTCAGTATTCTTGCTTGGAGAATTTGATGGACAGAGGAGCCTGGTGGGCTACAGTCTATGCGGTCACAAGGAGTTGGACATGACTGAGTGGCTAACTCTATAGTTGTTTTACAGTATTGTCTTAATTCCTACTGTACAGCAAAGTGAATCAGCTATATGTATACACATATCCCCTCTTTTGGGGATTTAGGTCACCCTAGAGCATTGAATCAGAGAAGGCAATGGCACCCCACTCCAGTACTCTTGCCCGGAAAATTCCATGTATGGAGTAGCCTGGCAGGCTGCAGTCCATGGGATCTCGAAGAGTTGGACACGACTGAGCAACTTCCTTTTCACTTTTCACTTTCATGCATTGGAGATGGAAATGGCAACCCACTCCAGTGTTCTTGCCTGGAGAACCCCAGGGATGGGGGAATCTGGTGGGCTTCCGTCTATGGGGTCACACAGAGTCGGACACGACTGAAGCGCTTAGCAGCAGCAGCAGCAGAGCATTGAATAAAATTCCCTGTGCTATACTGTAGGTTCTTCTCATTAATTATCTATTTTATACATAGCATCAATAGTATATATATGTCAATCTCCATCTCTGGAGAACAGAGAAAGAAGATAAAGCTGAAGTTACTTTGCCAGCACATCACATCCCTTGGCCAAAAGGAGACACTGAGGCAATGCAAAAATATCCTGGTGATTCTGAATTCTAAGAATGTTTGGATTATACATGTTCCACAAATTAACACAAGGGCACACTGGACATCTATTGTCAATGCAAGTCTTGGGAAATTATCACTAAGGAGGACATTTGGGAATTGGGAAGATGAAAATCAGGGTTTCTTCCTCACTGTTCTCATTTTATAGGAGACGGTATAAGCTTGAGTGTGGGGATTCTGTTCTGCATGCTTCCCTTCACCACATCTTTCTTAATCAAGGTGTGTGTGTGTGTGTGTGTGTGTGTGTGAGAGAGAGAGAGAGAGAGAGAGAGATGGCGTGCATATATTCATATGTCGATACACATATATCAACATACCTTGGAGCTTTCTGCTGAGAGACATTCAGCTTTGACACTGCTTTGCTCTGCTTTGTGTTAAGCCAGACAATAAAAGAAATGATTAGGGGCTTTCAGAGCAAGCACCTGACAATAGGGAAAGGTGAATGTAGGCTGATTGAAGCTCCATTTCCCCCATTTCCTGCTGAGAGGGGAAGGGCAGCCCAGGCTGATGCAGCACCTGCATTTTGCAGGACTAGTCAGTCCCAGGCTGAAATCTTCTCCTCACTTTTCCTCCCCTGCTTCCCCCTGCCCACCCCGGAGCCCTCAGGGTTGGTTAAATTTAGTGTTCTGGTGAATCCAAATCCATGCGATTTCTTCCAGGACTGTGAATCTAAATGTCACCCTCACTGAACAATTACTAACACATTGTGCTGATGGGGTTGTTCAAAAACTGTGTGACTGGGAGGAAAAGGAAAGAAGAGGTGAGTCTGGGGAAGGTGCACAGAGGAGGAAAGAAAAGAGATCTGGGGATATGATGAGTGTGATTTATTCTTCCATGGTCTCCCCCCAAACCAGCGCAAATGAAGTCAACTAAGATATAGCTTCTGGAGCAAACCTTGCTGAGTTGCAGTGTCTATATAGGAAATATGAGAAATAACCAGGCGCTCAGAGATGGGAGTGGCTGTTTGTTATAAAACTCTCCCCCACTTCTCTCGAAACTTAGACACGACATTCCACTTGGAGTTGAGTGGGACTGCTATTAGATTCGGAAGTTTTCTTGAGGGATGTCCTGGGTTCAGGGGAGTTGGGGACAGGGTGGGGTAGGGTGAACAGCTGTGAAGTGAAGCCACCTAGACCTTCGTCTGTGCACAGCCCCCTCTCAATTGTGTGACCAGGGATTTACTACTTTACTGTTCTGCCCACTTTGCAGGATATTGTGATAACCAAATGAGATGATGTAGGAGGAGCTCTTACAAAGAGCTCATCTGGGCTCCATTTGCGGAAGAAACTCACGCCATGCCTGGCTTGAGGTGAGTGGACATTTCAAAAGCTAGGGAGGCATGCAGGTCCTCAGCTCTGGGGCAAGACTTCTGGGATAAAACTCAGCCCTGCCCATGGCTGACTAGCTTTGTGACCTCAAGGAAGTCCCCATGTCCTTTGGGTGCCTTAGTTATGTAATCTGGAAAGAGAGAGAATAACCGTCCTTACCTCTTAAGGTCATTGTGAGATTTATTTTTTTTAAGATTTTTTTTTTTTTTACTTGGACCATTTTTAAAGTCTTTATTGAATTTGTTACAATATTGCTTCTGTTTTATGCTTTGTTTTTTTTTGGCCAAAAGGCATGTGAGATCTTAGCTCCCCTACAAGTGATTGAACTCGTACCCTTTGCCCTGGAAGGCAAAGACTTAACCACTGGATCACCAGGGAAGTTCCCTCTTGTGAGATTTAAATGAGTTAAAGCATTTAAGTGCTTGTGTATCTGATGTACCTGGTTGCTTAGTCGTGTCTGACTCTTTGTGACCCCATGGACTGTAACTCTCCAGGCTCCTCTGTCCATGGAATTCTTCAGGCAAGAATATTGGAGTGGGTTGCCATTTCCTCCTCCAGGGAATCTTCCCAACCCAGGGATCAAACCTTCATCTCCTGCATTGGCAGGCAGAGTCTTTAACACTGGGCCACCATTTAAGTGCTTGTTGCTAAGTTGCTAAATCACTTCAGTTGTGTCCGACTCTGTGCGACCCCATAGATGGCAGCCCATGAGGCTCCCCCGCCCCTGGGATTCTCCAGGCAAGAACACTGGAGTGGGTTGCCATTTCCTTCTCCAATGCATGAAAGTGAAAAGTGAAAGTGAAGTCGCTTAGTCGTGTCTGACTCTTCGAGACCCCATGGACTGCGGCCCACCAGGCTCCTCTGTCCATGGGATTTTCCAGGCAAGAGTACTGGAGTGGGGTGCAATTGCCTTCTCTGATTTAAGTACTTAACACGTAGCAAATAATAAGCCTTCAGTCAAGACTGGCTCTTATGATATATCTTTCCTGGGGTATCCTGCTTTGGGACCACAGAGTCTGTTCTAGAAAGATTTTCAGATCATCCTCTGTTGTCCCCTTCTCCTCCTGTCCCCAATCCCTCCCAGCATCAGAGTCTTTTCCAATGAGTCAACTCTTCGCGTGAGGTGGCCAAAGTACTGGAGTTTCAGCTTTAGCATCATTCCTTCCAAAGAAATCCCAGGGTTGATCTCCTACAGAATGGACTGGTTGGATCTCCTTGCACTCCAAGGGATGCTCAAGAGTCTTCTCCAACACCACAGTTCAAAAGCATCAATTCTTTGGTGCTCAGCCTTATTCACAGTCCAACTCTCACATCGATACATGACCACAGGAAAAACCACAGCCTTGACTAGACGGACCTTTGTTGGCAAAGTAATGTCTCTGGTTTTGAATATGCTATCTAGGTTGGTCATAGCTTTTCTTCCAAGGAGTAAGCGTCTTTTAATTTCATGGCTGCAATCACCATCTGCAGTGATTTTGGACCTATTGTTACAACCCCATAATATGCAATCCCATATTCTTCGGCCCTGCTCAGAATACTTCCTCATGCTTTTTGGCCTTGATAAGAAAGGAACTCATAATTGACAAGTACACATTGCTATATTTAAAACAGGTACACAATGAGGACCTACTGTATAGCACAAGGAACTCTGATCAGTACTCTGTAGTCACCAAAATGGAGGGCTTCCTTGGTGACGCTAGCAATGCCTGGTGCCTGCCAATGCAGGAGAAGTAAAAGACGTGGGTTCGATCCCTGGGTTGGGAAGATCCCTTGGAGGAAGGCATGGCAGCCCACTCCAGTATTCTTGCTTGGAGAATCCCATGGACAGAGGAACCTGGAGGGCTACGGTCCTTAGGGTCGAACACTACTGAAGTGATTTAGCATGTGATCTAAACAGGAAAAGAGATTGAAAAAGAATAGACACATATGTTCATATAACTGAATCATTCTGTTGTACACCTGAAACTAATACAACATCAACTGTGCATGTGTGCTCATACGTGCTCAGTTGCTTAGTAGCATCTGACTCCTTGTGACCTCATGGACTGTAGCCCACCAAGTCCCTCTGTCCATGAGATTCTCCAGGTGAGAATATTGGAGTGGGTCACCGTTTCCTACTCCAGGGAATCTTCCTGACCCAGCTGTATGCCAATATAAAACAAAAATTAAAATAAATAAATATATTATTTTCTAATTGTTTCTGGTTAAAAAAAGAAAGAAATCAATAAAGAGCCAACAGCAGTCATCCTCCTCCACACACAGAGAGCTTGGGAGAACTCACCTCTCTGGGCCTCAGTTTCCTCATCTGTTAAATGAGGTCTTTGCCAGAGACGCTTCTACCGACCCATGACAGCTTTGAATTCACTGTTCCAAGCAAATGACAGGCCCCAGCCCCTTTCCCTGTCTGTGTCACTGGTTATTTTACTCCCCTTTCTGTTTATTTCTCCCTCATGAACACACCAAGTGTTTCTGTCATTTCTGAGAATCCAATAAGCTGCATTATTGGGAGGAGACAGGGAGTAACACACATAGGCAAAAATCTGCTGTTTTCACATGAATGCTCAAGGCAGTCAGCCATGATGGGAAATGAAATGTGTGGAAAAGTACAGGGTGAATAAAGAGGGGTTTAGCAAAATGATGAGTCTTTTATCGCTTGTGCCTGCACGTGATGCTGTGTCAATCTGTTAGCCCAAAGGCTGCTGCATGTCCCTGAGTGGCTTTTGCCATGCATGTCTTACTTTCAGTCCCCCCAACAGGTTGCATTCTGATGCTGAAGGACTCTTGGCATTTACCAAGGATCCCTAAGGATAGAGCAAGGAGAGGAGGGGGTGAGCCTGGCAGTGGGATTCAGATCAGGCATCGGTAGTCATTTCCAAGAGATAGAGGATACTCCTCTGTCAACTAATGGAGTTGAAAGGACTCTTAAAACACAGCCCTGATGACCCCAGATCACAGCTTCTCTGTTCAGTGTCAGCCTGGCTTAGTACCAGGTCCAGGGTACTTAGAATTGAGAACTGTGTTCAAGTTAACATTCAGATCCTGACACTTACTGTGGCTAGACCAGATGACAGAGATCAGTCAGCCCATCTGCTCCCAGTGAGTGTCACTGACCCAGGGACTAAAGCTCATGATTTTACCAAGAAGACAGTGTCTATATATTTTCACTCTAGCATAGTTTTTTTTTTTTTTTCAAGTTAAAAGCCTTTATTTTCTAAAGCACTTTTAGGTTTAAAAAAATTGAGTAGAAAGTACAGTGAGCTACCATATATCATTCCCTCTTTCTCTTCTTGGTTTTCCCTATCAACATTTTGCATTAGGGTGGTACATTTGTTACAATTAATGAGACAATATTGAACCATTATTTTTAACTACAGCCCGTACTTGACATTGGCTTCACTCTTGGTATTGTACATTCTATGGATTTGGAAAAATATGTAATGACATGTATCACCATTACAGTATCAAACAGAATAATAGTTTCATTGCCCCAAAGACCCCTGTGCTCTGTCAATTTATCTATCTTTTCTCTCCTTTGTAACCTCCTGGCAGCTACCAATCTTTTTATGTTTCTGGTAGTTTTACCTTTTCCATAATGTCATAATTTAAATCATACAGCATGTCACCTTTTCAGATCGGCTTTTTTCATGTACTCATAAGCAAGTAAGTTTCCTCCATGTCTTTTCATGACAGGATAGCACGTTTCCTTTTATTGCTGAATAATATTCCACTTTCTGTATGTATCACATTTTGTTTACCCATTCCCCTGTTGAATATCATATTTGCTTTCTAGTTTTGGCAATTATAGGTAAAGCTTCTATAAACTTATGTGTGGGTCTTTGTGTAGGCATGATTTTCCAGCTCATTTGGGTAAATAGAAAGCAGTGCAGTTGCTGGATGATGTGGTAAGAGTATGTTTGGTTTTTTAAGAAACCGCCAAACTTTCTTTCAAAGTGGCTGTACCCTTTTGAATTCCACTAGCGACTGAAGTGACTTAGCAGCAGCAGCAGCAGCAGCAACAACAAATGAGAGTTCCTGTTGCTCCATGTTCTTGCCAACATTTGATGCTGTCAGTGTTTAGGATTTCGCTCATTCTAATAGGTGTGCAGTGGTGGCTCATTAACTTAATTTCCATTTTCATGATGACATATGATGTTGAGCAAGTAGGAACAATGTCTATATTTTCCACTCTATGAATAGTTTTAATAAGCTCATTTATCTTCTCTACCCCATCCCCAGTCAATAGAAAATTAGGGTGAGTCTGTGACCAGGATGAGAGAAGCAGGCAAATAGCTGCTCAGAGCCTTGAGTCCTGGGTTAGGACTCAGAAGACCTGAACACTGGTCTTATCCTGCTTCCCTGTGCTGCTTGACCTGAGGTGTCACTTCACTTTTGGAGCTCAGCCTCCTCACCTGCAAAACATGACCCTTGTGTTGGATCAAGGGTTTGAAGTGCTTCTTTTCAGTCAGCACCACAGCTGGAATGAATGGGAGAGGCATGCAAGGCTCTGTGTTGTGATGGAGAGGTGCTGTCTAGCCACACACCTGCCCTTCTTGAGAATGATCTCAACTTCACATCCTGTTTACAATTCCATGCAATTTAAGTGACAACTGACAGTCTAGCAAAGAGAAAGGAAAGACAGATGTTAAAACACAGATGCCGTGGCTCAAAAAGTTCCCTGGTGGGCAGCCTGTGTTGCGGAGTCATTCTAATCGAGTGTAAACATCACAGGCTGGACCGTGAGTTCTGCCAGGAGCAGAGAAATCTACCCATCTGTCCTCTGGTGCCCACAGCTCTGAATGGGAAGGTGTCTTGCTTATGTTTCCTGGGCATCTTGCAGATGCCAGACATGGTTCTAGGCACCGAAGACAGTGCAGGGAGCAGAGACACAAAAGACCCCATCTTCACGGCGCTTCCATCACAATCATGTGGGTGTATAACCAAAAAGACTAATTTGTGCTCTGTGTATTCTGTTTCTGAAAGCAGGGAGTTTCATCCTATTTAGGAAAATGACCACTGTCTACATGGAAAATTAAAATGAATTTGGGGCCCCAGAGCACCTCATAGCATAAAGGTGCTGACACAGTGGCAGTGAAGGCTTTGATATGTTTTTCTGGCCAAGCAGATGGATGGCTGCAGCCTGTTGTATCAGGCTGACCTCAGCCCAGGTCTGGTCCCCAGCAGGGCTCCAGGAGCCTTTGCAGTCCCAGGGTCTTCAGATTCCCAATCCTCTGAGAGTGTAGGGGAGTCTGGGCAGGACTTCTTCCCAGTCTGATTCTGGTTTCTAAGAGAGGAGGCCTAGGCTCCTCTGAGGACTGATGTCCCACAGCAAGCGAGCTACAAACACAACCTGTGCAGCCATGGATGGTGAGGCTGCCATGAGCTCTGGCCTGAAGCCTTATCTCCCCACAATGTCCCAGGGAGATTATTAAACCTACTTGAAGACCCAGTCACTTTCCTACTTTCAGAATTGTGTGTAAGGGGTGGAAAAAGTCTAAGAAAGCAAGGAGATGCTTATCGGGGTTTGTGTGCTTGGTGAACTCTTCCGTCTTAGCTGAGTGGTTTGGTAATGGCTTTCTTTGTGGCAGAAAGAAATAAATTCCCCTGTTTTTTTCATCCTGAACACTTGCTATGAGTAGTGGCCTTGACCCTGTTGGGAGGGACAGGAGGAGGGCTTAAGACTGTGAAGAAGGCTGAGCGCCGAAGAATTGATACTTTTGAACTGTGGTGTTTGAGAGGACTCTTGAGAGTCCCTTGGACCTCAAGGAGATCCAACCAGTCCATTCTGAAGGAGATCAACCCTGGGATTTCTTTGGAAGGAATGATGCTAAAGCTGAAAGTCCAGTACTTTGGCCACCTCATGCGAAGAGTTGACTCATTGGAAAAGACCCTGATGCTGGGAGGGACTGGGGGCAGGAGGAGAAGGAGATGACCGAGAATGAGATGGCTGGATGGCGTCATGGACTCAAAGGACGTGAGTCTGAGTGAACTCCGGGAGTTGGTGATGGACAGGGAGGCCTGGTGTGCTGTGATTCATGGGGTCGCAAAGAGTCGGACATGACTGAGCGACTGAACTGAGCTGAACTGTCATTTCCACTACACCTGAGCTGCTGCCAGTCACTGAACAACGATGGAGTCATAATGGAGTCAGAATGTATGGAGAATTACTTTCACCCAAATGATAGAAGGAAAGAAAGGAAGGAAGAAGAAGAAGAAAAAGAGAGAAAAGAAGGAAGGAAGAACAGAATGAAAGAAGAAAAAGAAAGGAAGGAAGGAAAGAAAAAAGACAGAAAAAAGTGATAGGACGAGAAAAAAAGAAAGAATGATAGAAAGGAAGAAGGAAGGAAAGAAAGAAAAGGAAAGAAGGAAAAACAGAAAAGAAAAAAAAAAGAAAGTAAATTTATGCTTAAGAACATCAGTGTCAGTTATCTGGAAACTTTGCTCACTTGTTCTTTGATTTCCAGCAAAGAGGCATCAATGAAGCGTGATTGTGGTTCAGTATTTGCAGTCAGTTCCCGGCAAAGTCATTACACCAGGAGGCACAAAGCACACACCCAGCTAGCCCCCATAAATCACACATTCACGCGCACACAACAGGAGACAGCTGAACACGTGGTGAAGATACTCCTGCCCGTCTGTACCTTCATCTGGAGCGGGACTCTGCTAACAAGACGAGGCTGCCTCTTGCAACCAGGTGTGGGCTTGTGTGGCCCGCACAGTCCATTCCCATGATGAAGAGACTGATAAAGACAGTGGCTAATGCATGATGGTTTACTGTGTGGCAGGTGCTGCTCCCAGAGCTGCACAGTTATTTAAGCTTTATCAGGGCCTTCTGAGGCAGGTCCTGTTTTGTCAGCATCAATCAAGATGAGGACACTGAGGAACAGAGAGATGTGCTGAAAGGGTTTGATGCCGTTGTTCAGATGACATCTGTCCTGGGCCAGAAAGAGAGATGGACTTCTTCCTGGAGTTCAGCCAAAACTTGATTCCTTAGTCCATTGCTTCCCTTCCTCCTTCTTTTCATTTCTCCCTTCTTGTCTTCCTCCCCATTCCCTTCCTTCCATCCTTTTCTTTCATCCTGCCACATTTCTTGCTTTCGACTAATTTCAATAACTATGCATGGTTCTAGGAATACAGGAATGAAAAAGCAGTGGCTTCTACCTTTAAGGAATTCAATATCTGGGCAGAATTCAGGGCATGGCAAGGAGGTGCAGTTGTGGGTGTGAGGGGAAATGAGTTAATCAGCTCATTTCCTACCAAGATGGAATGAATGATGGTTAGAGTGGAAGGGAAGTGTGGGCTACCTGTAGCTGGTAGGGAAAAACAGAAACTGGACGGTGATGGGAAAATATCAAAGGGTCTCTTTGGATGGGGACGCCTTCATTTATTTTCATCCTTTGGCCGCTCTTCGCAGCGTGTGAGATCTTAGTTCCTCAATGAGGGGTTGAACCCATACCCCTTGCACTGGCTGCACAAAGCCTTAACCATTGGACCACCAGGGAAGTCCCTCAAAGTGTATTAAGAGTTTTGCAGTTTAGTGCATGCTGGGCCTGCCATAGGCTCCCCTGTGACACCGTTGGAGTTGTTTTCTTTCAGAGACACCAGGGACCTGATGGTGGAGAGGTGTGCAGGGCGTGGACTGGTAACGACACTGCTCTGATGCTTGAGGCAGGCGGTGGGTGGAAGGACTGTGCTCATGAAGGAACTGGACTGAAACAGTGAACTTTTCACATGAGAGAAGATGATGAGGGAAGAGAAATTCCCTCGTGAGTCCACAGGGCTTTGGACAAAAGGCAAAGTTTTGGGGAAACATCAGCTCCTTTTATCAGTCGGTTCATTCATAGATGCTTCTTAAACTTGGAGCAGAAGCAAGGCCGTGCCTAAAGGCTGGGTAGAGAGGATAGGCACAGAGAAGCAGAGCTGGGGGCCCTATCTATAGCAGTCCTATGGTCTGAGGCCGGGTTGGGGGGTGAAGCAGGGAGTTACCAGGTGTGAGCTCTCCAATGCACCCAGTGCCCACTGTGCCATGCCTGGGGCAGGAGAGGCAGGCTGGACTGGGCTGGGCTAGCAGGTAAGCAAGTGGGGGCGGTGGTCCTTTTAATTTTAATTTTATATTTTCCCATGCCACATGACATATGGGATCTTAATTTCTTGACAAGAGATAGAACCCAGGCCTCCTGCATTGGAAGTGGGATGTCATAACCACTGGACCACCAGGGAAATCCCAGGGAAAGATTTTTGAAAGAGGTGGACCTTAAGGGAAGAGTAGGATTGAGTTGGTGGCGGAGAGGATATTTTGGGCTGAGTTGCTGAGAAAAGAGTTTCTTCAACATCCCACAGAATGGATGTGAAGAGAGGCTGAGGGAAATAGCAGATGGGCAGGGATGCCTGCGGGGAGGGACACTGTGGACTGTCTCTCCCTTCTGGAACAAGAAGGACGACCCAGGACTCACTGACCTCCAGCACTGGTGAAAAGGGTGTGAGGTGGGAGGTAGAGGCTGGGAAGTATATTCAGGAGGGAAGCCTAGTCTGGTGGTAAAATAGTTACTATTTTGCAAAGACTGGAAGGAAAGATTCCCTTCCTTTGGGCCATTCTTGGAAAACAGAGCAGGACTGCAAGTCTGAATGAAGGTGTGGGGAAGCTCACGGCTCTGGTAGGAAAGCAGCAGCTACTCTGTTGGTTACTGTTCTGTCCCTCGCTTTCATTCGTCTGTGTATGTGTTACTCTCTCTTGGTTAGTCTGTCTGTCTTTCCAGGCCTGGTTTTCTTTGCATCACCAGTCACTGTCTGTTTTGGACCATCTGTCTATCCTTCCTCCCTCCCCCAGGCTCTTTGCCATGTTTGTCACTTTACACATGCATGTGTGTGCACGTACATGCACGTAGCAGGGTTGGAGAGGATTCTTGGTGATGTCAGTTTGACCTGTATTTTGAGGACACGGGACTATTAAAGATTTAATGCCTGGACAATGGTTAGTGCACAGACCCCATTTTAGAAACACATGCAGGATGCCCCCACTCTGTGTCTGTGTGTGGGGGCACTGCATGTGTATGCACGTGTGTGTGGTGTGTTCAGGAGTGCATGCGTGCACATGTTTGTGTGTGCATGTGTGCACGCTCAGCATCATCTGGAATGAAGCCTCCCAGCTGAGCACAAGAAAGAAGAGATGGTAGGGCCCTGTTCAAAAGGAAATTGGGCAATTTTCCCCTCTCTACCTTCCAAAAGCTGTGGTATAAGGGGCAAAGGAGCAATGTGTTGCCCCTAAAGGAAGCAGTTTTCTATTCTCTTGGAAGATCAATCAGCCAGTCAGCAGGCCAGGGAGCAGGTGCAATTCCCAGCTCCCTGCTGAGTCTCGGTCTAGGGTCTAAACCAGGGTGAGACGTGGTCTCTTAGAGAACTTACACAGTCTCTGTCTTTGTAGGAGACTGTGCTCAATGTGGGAAAAACAACAGTCCAGCTTCCTAACATATGGGTGAGGGGCCACCTCGGCCACAGGTGACAAGTTGGGCCAGACAACTTTTCTAGGATCTTCTGGCTCTGAGGCTCTATGATGTGGAGATTCAGACCCTTCAGTGGGCATTTATACCCCCACACGCCCTGACCCCCACACGCCTTGCTGGCCACACCCTCCATGCTGCCCCCAGTCATATCCTTCTTGGAAACCCAACCTCTTGCTATTCCCCTCCCTTTTTACCCACTGCCCAAACCTCCTGCCATCCTCCCACTCCTTTTTTACCCATCACCCAACTTCCTGACTTCCACACTCCCACCCCACCAGGGCCACTGACACCATCTCTCCTCCCTGTGAGTGCCTTGGCCTTGATCCTCCTGTAAACTGTATTGCTATAGACCAGTCATCAGTCACCTGAATAAGGCTTCTCTGCCCCACAACACACTCCCCAGCAGACAGCAAGCTAGGCAAGACGTGTGTCACGGGTGTCTCTCCATCTCTATAGTGCCTGCCTAGCATGGCCCTTCTCACCCAGAAGATGTTCCACAAACATCTGTTGGATGAGTGTGTAAATTCAAAGTCAAGTCAAGGGATTCAGAGTGAGCGTGATGTATATGGGGAGAAGGGAATGGCACTCCATTATTCTTGCCTGGAAAATCCCATGGACAGAGGAGCCTGGGGGCTACAGTCCATGGGGTCACAAAGAGTGGGCATGACTAACACACACACACACAGAATGTGTGGATGGAAGAGTGAGAAATCTCCTGTTTTCAAAACAAACATGATGTAGCAAGTGAGTTTAATGCGTAGTCCACATGACTTTCCTCTCACGGAGAATTTTAACCAGTAGTTTTAGCCCCCAGGACCCTCCAGCCTTTCTTGTGCCCTTTTTGACTGTAACTTGGTAGACTTCTGAATCCTGGTGTTGAGCTGTGTGATTTCCTGTCCTCATTCTTATCTGGCATCTCTGGAGAGGAGCTGGTGGTGGGTCTGAGAGAATCCCCTGAGACTCCTGGCACTCCCAGGCCAGTGGTAGGGTGCCATCTTTTTGCTCAGAGCACACATGTATGGCGTGTCCAGGATCCCAGCCTGCTGGGGTGAGCACTGCCTTGGCCCTTATAACCTCGGGGCAAGAGCCTAGACCTTTCCGGTGTCCTATCTTGCTTATTTTTATAGCAATGTTCTGTGTGAACTAAAAATGCTGCTGAGGTCACCTCTTCCCGCCTGAAAGCAAACCTGGAAATCTGCATGGCCTGCCATGAGCTGCTCTGGCCTTCAGGGTTCTGAGTGTCAAGAAGGAAGCTGGGTGGCAATGGGAATAGCTGGTGACTTATACCAGCAGGTGAGTGCCGCTTCCATGGCGACGTCAGGCAGATGCTGATTCCTGATTCCCTCTGCTGGGTGTGGGGACTGAGGGGTGCATGCCTTGGCTGGAAGGGAGGAAAGGAATGGGGGGCTGTCTCTCTCTTCTGTATAATAGCCTCCTTCTGACAAGGAGCTTCTGTTCTCTTCCACTGGAAAGCTTTTAAGAACGCCGAAAAGGACAGGCAATTACAGGAAGGTTAGGTGCGCCTGATTGGATGTTGTTACAAATCACTCATTGTCATACACAGGCGTTTGGAAAGGAGGCCATCGGGGACTGATTGCCATTTAGGGTAAGTGATTTCTGTTTAGAGTGAGTGAGCAGATGAAGGCTTGGCTGGCTTTCGCTGTCCTCTCTCCTTGTTTGCTGTGTGGTGACAGTTTTTCCTGGCAAGGAGGGGATGTTGGTGATGGGTATACAAATGGGAAGGGGCTACAGATCAGCCTTGCAATCCCACCTCTGCCTCACCCTAGTCTCTGTCCTACTGATGGGGAAAGTGAGTCTACGGAATCAGGAAGATCAGATGGTCCAGTTTCACATGCGGCTTAGTGGAGGTGCTGGACTAGAGCCTGTATCCAGACCTCAGGCCATGCGCTTGCTGACAGCAATGCCCCAAGCTGATGGGGACCTGGTGTTTTTCTCCACCCACTGTGTATGTAGTTGTGTGGTTTGAACATATCTCACGTGGAAGCCCTTGCAACTCCAGGCACCACACCTAGCTGCACCCACAATCTGTTCCTCTGGATCCTCTCCTGGACTGTTGCTTGGGATTTCCCTTGACCTCATGATGTCCCCAGGAGGCAGGAGGCAGGGAACACAGCTGGACTGTCCTGATGTTCCTAATTCTAGTGCTCTGTCTCTCTTACTCACCCCCCCTTCCTCCCATACCTCTTTTACTACTGTGTCTGGAACACCACTATCATGGGGCAACATCCTTGGATCTTGAAATCTATTCCATCTTCTGCTGTTGTTCAGTCGCTAAGTCATGTCCAACTCATTTGCAGCCCAGTGGGCTGTAGCCCAACAGGCTCCTCTGTCCATGGGATTTCCCAGGCAAGAATGCTGCACTGGGTTCCCATCCCCATTCTCCAGGGGATCTTCCTGGACCAGGGGTTGAATCTTCATCTCCTACATTGGCAGGTGGACTCTTTACCACTGAGCCACCAGGGAAGCCCATCCCATCTTTAAGACTCTAAATGAACATGCAAGTATTCTGGGAAGGATTGCTCTGTAGCAGCCAGGTTACAATGAACTAATAGTGAAGGATTCCACAGAGTGGGGCAAGTAGGTGGGGGAAGGAAGAAATCATAAAAAAAAAAACAACAACAAACACTTTGTCAAATCCACAACAGTACCAGCACAAATTCTTCCACAGTTTTACAGAGGAAAATGGACAGAATGGTCAAAGAACTAAGATTGTATGCCTCTCGTCTGCCAGTTTTGAGTATGGACTCATGGGTTGAATTGTGTCCCCTCCAAGGTATGCCGAAGCCCTGACCCTCTGTATCTCAGAAAGTGATCTTATTAGGAAATGGGCTCTTTACTGAAGTAATCAAGCTAACATGAGGTCACTGATGCTGCTGCTGCTAAGTCACTTCAGTTGTGTCCGACTCTGTGCGACCCCATAGACGGCAGCTCATCAGGCTCCCCATCCCTGGGATTCTCCAGGCAAGAACACTGGAGTGGGTTGCCATTTCCTTCTCCAGTGCAGGAAAGGGAAAAGTGAAAGTGAAGTGGCTCAGTTGTGACCGACTCTTAGCGACCCCATGGACCACAGCCTACCAGGCTTCTCCGCCCATGGGACTTTCCAGGCAAGAGTACTGGAGTGGGGTGCCATTGCCTTCTCTGAGAATATGACTGGTATCCTTACATAAAGAGGAAGAGGAAGGATAAATTAGGAGTGTGGGATTAACAGATACACACTACTGTATATAGGATAGATAAACCATAAAGTCCTACTGCATTGCACGGGGAACTCAACTCAGTATCTTGTAGTAACCTAATAATGGAAAGAAGCTGAAAGAGTGTATATGTATGTGTGGGGTGTGTGTGTGTGTGTGTGTATATATAAGAAAGTGAAAGAGTTAGTTGCTCAGTCATGTCTGACTCTTTGCAACTCCATGGACTGTAGCCCGCCAGACTCCTTTGTCCATAGAATTCTCCAGGCAAGAACACTGGAGTGGGTAGCCATTCCCTTTGCCAGGGGATCTTCCTGACCCATGGATCAAATCTGGGTCTCCTCCATTGCAGGCAGATTCTTTACTCTCTGAGCCACCTGGGAATCCAATATATATATATATATATTACTGAATCACTTTGCTATACACCTAAAACTAACAATATTGTAAATCAACTATACAATTTTAAAAAGGGATAAAAATTAGGAGACAGAGGCAGATATACACAGAGACAGATGTGAGGTGACACAGACAGTGACATGTGAAAGCAGAGAGCTGGGCAAGGAGGGCAAATGATGGCCAGCCAAGCACCAGAAACTGTAGGAGGGACCTGGAGCAGATTCTCCCTGACAGCCCTCAAGAGGAACCAACCCTTCTCACATCTGGATCATGAACTTCCAGTTTCCAGAACTATGAGAAAAGAAATTTCTACTGGTTAAGTCCCCAGTTTGTACTTGTTACGGTGGCCCTAAGACACGAATATAGTGTTCTTTCTTCCCTGTTATCTTTCTGTTTTACCTCCCATTATTTAACTGGACTCCACAGCCATATTTAATTGGGGTGAAAATCTCCTGGTTGTGTGACAAGTGTTAATGTTATCAGGATTTCTGATAAAACACGTCATGTTATGTAGTAGAGTCTGGGAGACGATCCTAGCATCTCCACTCCCAATCAAGGAAATCCATCCATTTAACCATTTGACAACCATTTGCAGGGGACTCAGCACCATGCCCTGTGATGGAGACACAAGGACACACAAAACACTGCCCTGATTCTCAAGGAGCTCATAGTCTGGTGGGGAAGCCACTTGTACAGGTGGGTAATTGTGGCATGATGCTGGGCGGTCATGGGGGTGAGCATAGAGTGTTGTTTTGGGAACTCAGAACATGGGAGAGGGCCCAGGAAGGGACGAAAGGAACCAGGGAAAGTGCCTGGAAAAGAGGCCATGGAAGCTGAGTCTTCAAGAAGCTTTCCAGAGCACCAAGTGGGAGAGGCTGTTCCAAGCAGAGGGAGTATCATGAGCAAGAGAACAGGACATGTGCCTGTGAGGGTGCACATGTGTGTACATGTGTATAGCTATGTGGGTATGTGCACACATGTGTGCAAGATGGCCTGTATAGCCATGGACTGTCTATGTACACCATGCCAACCTCTGTAGGGCATGCCCAGCAGACTTGTGCATGAGCCGAGTGATGCTTATTTCTAGGTGAAGTCACTCAGTCGTGTCCGACTCTTTGTGACCCCGTGGACTGTAACCTCTAGGCTTCTCCGTCCATGGGGTTCTCCAGGCAAGAATACTGGAGTGGATTGCCATTTCCTTCTCCAGAGGATCTTCCCAACCCAGGGATCGAACCCGGGTCTCCTGCATTGGAGGCAGACACTTTAACCTCTGAGCCGGATCTGAAATCTGACTCCGAGCCCATCTCTGCCGTGTGGGCTAAGTCTGGTCCTTTGTCTCCAGCCACCAGAGCTGGTCTCTATCTTGGTAGTGTTCTTTGCTTATACTTTTGGAGGAAAGTCTCTAGAATTTTTTTCTGATAATCTTCTTCTTTTAGGGAACTTTCCTTTTAATTTCCAATTCTTTAACCTAGGATACCCAAGTTTGTGCAAAAACTTCTTTTGCATCTCTAGACCAGTGTCTTCCCAGCAGACATGTGTCATCTTTTTAGCTTTTTAAAGAAAGATTTACTTGTTCACTTATTTTATTTTTGGCTTCCCTGGGTCTTTGCTGCTGCGTGCTCGGGCTATCTCTGGTTGTGGTGACCAGGGGCTACTCTCTAGTTGCGGTATGTGGGCTTCTCATTGCAGTGGCTTCTGTTATTGTAGAGCACGGCCTCTAGAGTGTGAGGGTTTCAGTAGTTGTGCTGGATGGGCTTAGTTGCCTTGTGGCACGTGGGATCTTCCCAGAGCAGGGGTTGAACCAGTGTTCCTTATACTGACAGGTGGATTCTTAACCACTGGACCACCAGGGAAGCCCTTAACTTTTTTATTGGAGAAAAAACATTGATAGGTTGGGAGCCTGGGCACATCTCTTAACAATGCTTAGGAGCAATGCTTGCTACTTACTGCATTAATGTGAGAGGCTGAGTTGGAAGAATAAGAAAAAGACACAGGCTTGAAGCAATGGCTTAACACAAATACCTAGCAGCTTGGAAAAAACACCCGAAGCCCAACTTTCACATATGAAACATTCTCACAAAATCAGAGTAGGCTTTCCTGTATACATTGTTCTGCAATCAAGCTTTGAAAAGCCAGATGAAGAAAGCTATCAGCATTGATGATCAGCTCAGTTCAGTTCAGTTCGGTCACTCAGACGAAGCCCAACTTTCACATATGAAACATTCTCACAAAATCAGAGTAGGCTTTCCTGTATACATTGTTCTGCAATCAAGCTTTGAAAAGCCAGATGAAGAAAGCTATCAGCATTGATGATCAGCTCAGTTCAGTTCAGTTCGGTCACTCAGTCGTGTCCAACTCTTTGCAACCCCATGAATCACAGCATGCCAGGCCTCCCTGTCCATCACCAACTCCCGGAGTTCACCCAAACTCATATGCATCGAGTCGGTGATGCCATCCAACCATCTCATCCTCTGTCGTCCCCTTCTCCTCCTGCCCCTAATCCCTCCCAGCATCAGGGTCTTTTCCAATGAGTCAGCTCTTCACATGAGGTGGCCAAAGTATTGAAGTTACAGCCTCAGCATCAGTCCTTCCAATGAACACCCAGGACTGGTCTCCAGATACAATTTATTGTGTGTTCACTGTGATTGATTTTATGGAAATGGCTACTGGACCCAGAATGAGGAGACGCGATGCTGGTTCTATAATGACATTTGACAAATCACTCCCATTCAATGGAGCCTCAGTTTCCCTATATGCAAAATGTCCCTTCTAATTATAACATTCTGTCACCTTTCCTTTGTGTGTTCCCATCTTCAAGGACCTGGAAATGCTAATTGTTCTCACACGGTCATTTGTAAGTCAGACAATGTGAGCATGGCACATATGAGAGAGTGAAATTCACCACCTGGTCCTTTGTGGCTAATAAGCTAGGGATTAGGTCAAAGGCCTGTGTGTGTGTGTGTGTGTGTGTGTGTATCAAAATCTCCCTCCTTTTCCTGAGGTTGGGAACTATCATGGAGTTCAGAGGTCAAGTCATATCACAGGGAATGACTATCTCAAAGAATGTGATATAAACAGGGCATGGAATGAGACTGGAATCCTGACTCTGCCACTTACTAGCTATTAGCAACTTGCAAGTCACCTAACCTCTAGGAATTTCAGTTTCTTTATTTTCAAAATGGCTATAACTTCAGAGTTGTTGTGAAAATCAAGTTGATTTATTCAACACATATTTGAGTGCTGATCTCAAAGAATGTGATATAAACAGGGCATGGAATGAGACTGGAATCCTGACTCTGCCACTTACTAGCTATTAGCAACTTGCAAGTCACCTAACCTCTAGGAATTTCAGTTTCTTTATTTTCAAAATGGCTATAACTTCAGAGTTGTTGTGAAAATCAAGTTGATTTATTCAACACATATTTGAGTGCTGACTGTATGCTAGGCATTGTTGGGGGCTGGTAATCCAAGATGAATGAAACAGACTGGATTCTTTTCTTTTAAGAAGTTTATCATTCAGTGGGAAAGACAGGTAATCAAGAGATAAATAAATACACAAAAAAATAATTAGATGCTATAAAAACAAATAGAGTGTTAAGATGGAGAATAACGGCGGGAGAGGTTCCTGATTTATTTATTTCCTTATTTATAAAGTTTTCACTTTTTAGTCATGTTGAGACATGTGGCATCATAGTTTCTGGATCAGGGATTGAACCGGTACTCCCTGCATCAGAAGCATGGATATTAACCACTGGACCACCAGGGAAGTCCTAAGAGGTTCCTAATGTAGATGGGGTTGTCAGAGATTTCTCTGGGAAGGAGGAGAAGCTGGCCCCATTGGTGTAAGGTGTTGGCAG
>SJXQ01003792.1:19904-46464 GCA_006408695.1 Aepyceros melampus | reverse complement strand
ACGGACTCAATGGACGTGAATCTGAGTGAACTCCGGGAGTTGGTGATGGACAGGGAGGCCTGGAATGCTGCGATTCATGGGGTTGCAAAGAGTCGGACATGACTGAGCGACTGAACGGAACAGAACGGATATTGTCATCCTGCTTCAGTTCAGTTCAGTTGCTCAGTTGTGTCTGACTCTTTGCGACCCCTGAATTGCAGCACGCCAGCCTTCCCTGTCCATCACCAACTCACAGAGTTCACCCAAACTCATGTCCATCGAGTTGGTGATGCCATCCAGCCATCTCATCCTCTGTCATTTCCTTCTCCTCCTGCCCCTAATCCCTCCCAGCATTAGAGTCTTTTCCAGTGAGTCAACTCTTCGCATGAGGTGGCCAAAGTACTGGAGTTTCAGCCTCAGGATCAGTCCTTCCAATGAATACCCAGGACTGGTCTCCTTTAGGATGGACTGGTTGGATCTCCTTGCAGTCCAAGGGACTCTCAAGAGTCTTCTCCAACACCACAGTTCAAAAGCATCAGTTCTTCGGCGCTCAGCCTTCTTCACAGTCCAACTCTCACATCCACACATGACCACAGGAAAAACCATAGCCTTGACTAGACGGACCTTGTTGGCAAAGTAATATCTCTGCTTTTCAATTTGCTATCTAGGTTGGTCATAACTTTCCTTCCAAGGAGTAAGCATCTTTTAATTTCATGGCTGCAATCACCATCTACAGTGATTTTGTACATCACGCCAAATGCCAGGCTGGATGAAGCACAAGCTGGCATCAAGACTGCTAGGAGAAATATCAATAACCTCAGATATGCAGATGACACCACCCTTATGGTAGAAAGCAAAGAAAAGCAAAGAGCCTCTTTGTGAAAGAGGAGAGTTAAAAATTTTTAACTTCTTTTTAACTCAGCATTCAGAAAACTAAGATCATGGCATCTGGTCCCAACACTTCATGGAAAATAGATGGGGAAACAATGGAAACAGTGAGAGACTTTATTTTCTTGGACTCCAAAATCACTCAGATGGTGATTGCAGCCATGAAATTAAAAGACACTTGCTCCTTGGAAAAAAAGCTATGATAAACTTAGACAGCATATTAAAAAGCAGAGACATTATTTTGCCAACAAATATCCATCTAGTCAAAGCTATTGTTTTTCCAGTAGTCATGTATGGATGTGAGAGTTGTACTATAAAGAAAGCTGATTGCTGAAGAATGATGCTTTTGAACTGTGGTGTTGCAGAAGACTCTTGAGAGTGCCTTGGACTCCAAGGAGATCAAACCAGTCCATCCTAAAGAAAATCAGTCCTGAATATTCATTGGAAGGACTGATGCTGAAGCTGAAACTCCTATACTTCGGCCACTGACTCATCTGAAAAGACCCTGATGCTGGGTAAGATTGAAGGTGGGAGGAGAAGGGGACGACAGAGGATGAGATGGTTGGATGGCATCACTGATACAATGGACATGAATTTGAACAGACTCTGTGAGTTGGTGATGGACAGGGAGGCCTGGCCTTTTGCAGTTCATGGGGTCGCAAAGAGTCGGACACGACTGAATGACTGAACTGACTGCCTGATAGATAATAGATGTGGGTGAAGAAAGTAGCTGGCCTAATGAGTCAGAAATTTACCTAGATAGTAAAAAACAGTAACAACTAGTGGTCAAGCACCTTTTTACTAAGGATCCCAAGACACTCGTTCACAAAAGTAGACTCTGATTCTTTAGAGGATCCCAGCATGTGGATCCTCAAACCCAAGCAGTCTCAGGGTTTTTCTGGAAGCTACTAACATCCTTGTAGTGAAAGTTCATCACTGTGGGCTTGGAATGCTCAGGTGTTTTTTTAAAAGTTGACAGAGAAGAGTCAATATTTGCAATAGGCTCCAATTTCCACCCTCCCTGCTCTTGTTCCTCTCTAGGGCTCCTATGATCCTGAATCCTTATATTCACACTTTACCTCACAACTGAGGACTGACTGTGCCTCTTACTGCTAAGGAATCTACCGAAGACCTGTTCAGGAGACTCTTACTCCTTTACCACCATTCACCATTATGCTCCACTGTGACACGGAGGACTATATTCATCACCATGCTGAGCACCATCCTGTGATGTTCTGACACATTCAATGTAGCAGAGTCATTCTCCACACTGAGCAGAAACTCCTGTATAAATATCTCACACATGTTTACTGGGGCTTATCTACACTTTCTTTTAACAAATACTAGTTCAACATTCCACTGGGCCAAGCACCAGAGTATACATGAGACATAGCACCTCACTCCCCACCCCCAACCAGGGGAGTCAGATAATCATTCAATCAATTAGCAAATAAGAAAAATCCAAGGAGTGATAACTTCCATGGAAAAAACATAAAACAAGTAAATGGCAGAGGGACTGAGAAAAAGTATATCAGGTAGGGGGGAAAGAAAGACTTTTTTGAGGGTGTGGATTTTGTGCTGACACTTGAATGATGAGATGAAGCCAAGTAAAGATATGGGGAAAGTCACTCGGGCAAGTACGGGTAAATGTAAGGGCCCTGAGCTGGAAACAGAGAGAGATATCCATGAACAGAGAGAAGGACAGTGTGGCTGGGGCACAGGAAGGAGGGAAGGTGGCAGGAGGGGCCAGAATATGTTGGACCTTGTAGACTGTTTCATAAATTCTGATTTTATTCTAACTGAAATGGGTTTAAAACCATTGGAAAGGTTTAAACAGGGGAGTGATATGATCTGATTTAAGCTTTTCAAAATCTCTTTGGCTAACTTGTGTAGAATGCAATTTTGGTGGCAAAAAAGGAAACAGTGAGTGCTGCTTGTAATAATCTAGGCAAGTGATGTTTGTGGCTTGGTCTGTGGCTTGGAACCAGGAGACTTAGAGAACTGATACTTAGGAATGATTTGCTTGTAATCTGACAAGGCTAGATAGGGGACGGGTATATGCATATGTATATGTATAGTTGGGATGGAGCAGATCTTGGGCTCCAGATCACTGTGGACAGTGACTGCAGCCATGAAATTAAGACGCTTGCTCCTTGGAAGAAAAGCTATGGCAAACTTAGCATGTTAAAATCAGAGACATCACTTTACCAACAAAGGTTTGTATAGTCAAAGCTATGGTTTTTCCAGTAGTCATGTGCAGATGTGAGAGCTGGACCATAAAGAAAGCTGAGCACTAAAGAATTAATGCTTTCCAACTGTGGTGCTAGACAAGACTTTTGAGAGTTCCGGTCAATCCTAAAGGAAATCAACCCAGACTATTCACTGGAAGGAATGATGCTGAAGCTGAAGCTCCAATACTTTGCCTACATGATGCAAAGAGGTGACTCACTGGAAAAGACCTTGATGCTGGGAAAGATTGAAGGCAGGAGAAGAAGGGGGTGACCGAGGATGAGATGGCTGGATGGCATCACCGACTCAATGGACATGAACTTGAGCAAACTCCAGGAGATAGTAAAGGACAGGGAAGCCTCGCGAGCTGCAGTCCATGGGGTTGCAAAGAACTGAATACACATAGCGAGAGAGTGATAACAAAGACGGCTGAACAGGAGCCAAGATTATTCCTAGGATTTGGGATTAAGCAACTGTGTGGACAATGGGAAAACTAGAAAAGGAACATCCTAAATGGGAAGGAAATACAAAAAAAGAGGGGATATATGTATATGTATAGCTGATTCACTTGATTCACTTTGCTGTACAGATGAAACTAACACAACATTGTAAAGCAACTATACTCCAATAAAAAATAAATCAATAGCTCTGTCTAAAGAACTGGGCACTGCCATATTAATCTCATAGCTTCTCATAAGGCAGATGTCTTGAGGAAAGATTTCCTCATAATTTTAGAGTTTTCCAGTCACCAAAAGGGATTTACTGCCTGAAAGAAAAAAAGAGCTAAGACCAACTTGTTCAATAAAATTATGTACATTGTCAAGGAAATATTGTTCAAGATCTGGAAATGGGCAAAAGAGTTCTTTCAGGAGTACCTGGTGTTCTATGGGATCCTCTGGGGACTATCAATTCTATGGGGAGAGGTGAGTCTTACAATTGACTTGGCTATTGTACACATCTGTAGAGGTTAGAAGTTAAGTGTAGAAAATTGAGGGTAAATGGTTCTTTTCCATAGGAATGCAAATGAATTTTGTCCAGTCAAAATACAACCAGTTTCTGTTCTATAAAAAATATGATTGCAAATATTATATTTTATTGCCCAGTTTTGTACTTATTAATAAAGTGACTTTAACATTTATGATTGCATATATAATCACTTCAAATTCTTATTTGAAATAACATTGACATAGTCATGTTTCTCTACCTAATTAATGACTTTAATAAAATCTTTGACATGCTTATTTTACATTTAAGAAACAGTAAAAAACTTTATCTTTTGAAATTACATGTATTAGAAACCAGACAATCAGCCCCAAATGGAGTCACTCATGCTAAAACTACATGTCAAAAAACCAACACAACTTAATTACCATTTAGGCTCTCCCAGAAATGAATCATAAAACCAGTCAGTGAGGACTTGCCTGATCACCACTAGCTGGGTAACCTGCCTGACAGACCTCTGCCATTCCCCAAATAAATTAAGTTTGCAATAATCAGTCCACTGTTTATCCCCTAGTGTAACTTCCTTATTCTGCTTTTTGCCTACAGCATGTTTCATTTTATATAGCTCCGTCTGAACTCCTTTCTATCTGCTAGATTGGATGTTGCCCAATTTGAATTGATTTTTGCTCAAGTAAAAAGTTTTAATATCCTTCAGTTTAATCTTTTAACATGCATTATCAAAAACAGTGCATTAAAAATCAAGAGACATTTTTGAAATCTGAATGGAAATTTATCTGCTGCGATTAGTTCTCTCGTGATCTCTTAAAACACCCATTTCTGACAATGAGACAGGAAAAGACAGAAATAAGTAAACTTTGAATAGTTAGTCGGAGAAGGCAATGGCATCCCACTCCAGTACTCTTGCCTGGAAAATCCCATGGATGGAGGAGCCTAGAAGGCTGTAGTCCATGGGGTCGCTGAGGGTCAGACACGACTGAGCAACTTCCCTTTCACTTTTCACTTTCATGCACTGGAGAAGAAAATGGCAACCCACTTCAGTTTCTTGCTTGGAGAATCCCAGAGATGGGGCAGCCTGGTGGGCTGCCGTCTATGGGATCACACAGAGTCGGACACGACTGAAGCGACTTAGCAGCAGCAGCAGAATACTGGTAGAGACATGAGTGATACCAGTATTTTGATTGAGTACACATGGAATTGTTCCTAAGATACTCATATTCTAAGGGATTTTGGGTTTTCGTTTTTTTTTTTTTAATCATCTTTCAAAAAAGGCATTGTGAGCAAGCATGAGAAAAGTAGCTTAACTGCCATTGTAAGTCTGGACCATTGACACATTTCCATATTAAAATCCTTAATGCAGTTTACCTTTATGTATTTGACATTTATATAAATAGATATAACCACTGTTTATAAGTACCCTATATATTTACAGTTTGCCTGTTCTTTCTTTTTTACTCTTCCTTATGAAAAGAAAAATAATTTTCCCTATTTTTATACAGCTTCTTTTCTGATTTAAACCAACAATCTTGGTTGTTGGGAGAGGATCTTTGGGGCTTAAAAACAGCAATCTGTTCATAGATGCAGGTAGAGTGATCTAGGAAAGCAATTTCTCACCAAATGCTTTCTTCTACTCTTTAATTCCTCCCACTAAGAATCAGTTCTTGGTATAAAATAATGTGTCTTGTGGTTACTGGGTAACCTAAAATAAGGGAGGTATGAGTCACTTGTCACTACATTCCCCAGGTTAGAGAAGAAGTAAAAAGTGAGCAGGAATTTACTCCTCCATTCTCCTAGATGTATTTCTCACCACTTCTTATCTGCTTCCTTCATGCTTTCCTAGAACTGGAAACCACAGGGGTTGTGCTTGCTCTACAAAATTAAAGTGAAAATAAATCCTAAATGTTGTAACCACCATCTTAGAATGACTCACAAACCTCTAAGCCTAAATACAATGATACAGTGCAGGCCTAGAGACATTTCACACAGAGAAGATTCCTTTTCATAGCAAGCAGCATTTCAGGAGGATTAAAAAATGTACTGAAAAGAGTAAAATGTTGAGATGTTAAGGTAGCTTAAAAATGCCATATTTGACAGTGGATCAGTACACCAAGCTTTGCACATGAACAGTTTAGAATAAAAAACAAATCAAGAAATGTAATATATACACACAAGTACACACACACAGGCACACACACATGTATGTGCACACAAACATGTAACTACGATTTATATAGTTAACACGCCAAATTCTTCATGTTCATAAATTTACATTTCTCCTTGACCTCAATAATAGCAGTAATACTGCATCTATAACATTTTGTACTTGCATAAATTACACTATGCATTTTCACACACATTATTACAGTTGAGTTCAGTGGGTAGTCATGAGGAAGCAAATGCAGTATTAAAATCATTTTGATAATTTGAATTATAGCTATTTTGTTTTCACATGCAGTGGTTCTGGGTTTTTATTTTCTCTTCCTAAACACATTTACTACCTCTTAATTTTACAAATTTTAAGGATACTGTAATAATAGTTACAGGTTATTTGTGTAATTTAAAATTTAATATAATCAAATCTTTATCCATCATCAACACAGTGAAGTGGTATTCAATATTTGGTGATTCACTAAAAAACTGTGATGAATGTCACCTATTGATTCCATGAACTAAGTGGAAAACATCAGAATTTTATTTATTTTTTTAAATATAAATTTATTTTAATTGGAGGTTAATTACAATATTGTATTGGTTTTGCCATACATCAACATGAATCCGCCACAGGTATACACGTGTTCCTCATCCTGAACATTTCATACATTTGACACACAGTAAAAATTTTCAAACTGTTATGTTTAGGTACTTTAATTGTGATTTAAAAGTGAAAAAATAGCTGTATCTTTATTAAATAGAAAACAAACTGCCTTAATAAAGAAATTATATAAACTGCATTTTACAAGTTACTTAAATTTTGCTTTCCATTTTTGATCATTTAGCTAGGGGAACCTTATACTTTCTTTGGATAACTGTAACATGTAAAACATATCACTAAATTTACCTGATACAAAGTATTTTCCTCAATTATACTTTTGGAAAGCAAGTTTTAAAGCTTTTTATCTAACAAAAATACAGTAAAATATAGAATTTTGTATTATTATATTATGAACGATGGGGTTCAGGAAACACTACCCCAAAATATGGTAACTTAGTAGATTGAATACTTTAAGCTTGAAAGAGTTCGAGGAACCAGCAGGAGCAGAAAGGTCACTCTGAAATTCCTGCTTCTTCCCTGAAAGCAGGAGATAAGCCTCCCCTGTGAAAGGGTGCCCCCTCTGCCAGGAGGTAGGGAGACATTCTTATCACCAGAGAAGGGAATTTAGAGAAGGTTGTATAAGCATCTGGTTGTTACTTCTTCACCATTTACTATCCACAGCCCAAATCCCTTTGTCTGTCAATTCTTCACCAATTTGTTTTTGACCCAAAGGTTTAAAAGCTTCTTGCTCTGGTTACTTCCAATCTCCGTTCTCTTGTGAAGGGTCCCATGTGCATGTAAACATTCAGTAAATTTTGTACTTTTCTCCTGTTCATCTGTCTTACATCCATTCTTAGGCCCAGCCAGAGACCCAAAAAGGGTAGAATTTTTCCTCCTCTACAGAAGAAATATGCTTGTGAATTACTTATGACTTCATTCTACTATCTTACCTACAGGAGTCTGAGTGGGGAATTACTTGATGAAATGTATATTCTTTCATACAGATCAGTAAACTTAAATGGTTCATAATCACCAAGAAATTTGAACCCAGAAAAAATGGAAAATTATTACTCTTTACTTTGGAATCTTCTTTACAATTAATAGTTGTAGATTTGAACATTCCCTGTCCCTGGAACCTTAAACTATGCAAAATGCCATATTTTGTAATCTACACAGCTTCATTTATTTTAAAACAAACATGTAAGCTTTTTATGCCCTGATACTAGTTGCAAGCATGCTGTACTCTAGGGTTTTTTCCAAGCATATTGTTAATGTTATCCTTATAGCCTTGAATTTTACTGTGCTTTACTGAGTTTATCTATTGATGTCTAGGCAATCATATTTTAGACCCAAATTCAAAGCTTATTCTGGGAAACACAGCAGTTCTATTATTGGTATGAATTATACGGCCCTGCACAGGAGAAGGAGAAATGTACAGCCCCGTGCTGTTCCGCATCTTTCAGGCTTCTTGGATCTCTTCATTTCTGTATGTCTTCATTTGGCTTTGCTCTTAATTTTTCTGTTATGTCTTCATTGCAACAGATGTTCAATGAGTTTCTTGAAGTCCATCTTTAAGAAACGTGCAATCTCATCTATGGCACTTTTTTTTTTTTCCTGGCTGGAAGTGAAGATATGGTGAAAACCAGTAATCATCTTTCCTATATGCTTGACTTTCATCAGAGGAGGAGGAAAAAGGCATGTGGATGCAAGTTAAGGAAGCACACACTAGAATCTGCCATTTCTCAACAAAGTTCATAATCTGCACACAGTGAACCAGGACGGGTATTCAAAGACCCGCTCTCATTGGACTAATATTTACTGATTCCCCGTTCCGTGCCCAACTTAAAAACAAACAAGAATGATGCTAACACCCGAGTGTTAGTGAGGTTTGATTTCACGCTGTCCCTGTGCTAAGAGTGTTACTTTCCTTCTTCCTATATATTTCTCATAATGACCCCATGGGTTATATACACTAGTGTTATTTTATATTTATTTATTGCCATGCTGCATAGCATGTGGGATCTTATTACCCCAACCAACAATTCAACCCATGCTCTCTGCAGTGGAAGCACAGAATCTTAAGCACTGGACTGTCAGGAAGTCCACTGGTATCATTTTACATATGAAAAAATGAAGGCATAAAGAGTTGAAGCCAATGGTCTCATGACTAATAAAGCACTTTTGAAATGTGTAGAGTTACCCTACCCCATATATAACAAATTAGTTCCTCGTGCCTCCCCCCACCCCTGCAAAGCAGATGAAGATCATTGTTATTATGGCTCAAAGCCTCTTCTCCACTTATTTTTAAAGGCTCTCTGGAGGGGAAATAAAAGTTAAGGGGAACTTTCTTTCCTAGGTTTTTCCTATGTTTAATCTGGAATGGAGTCAGACGCTGTAAATGCCAGGACTCTAGGGGTCCACAGAAATGCATGCTACACAGATGCAAACTTCATGTTTTCTCAGGAAATAAAAAGAAGTTCTAATAAAATGTACTCGTAAGATGGGGTTGTCTGAAAGGAGAAACCTACTTCTGAAAGAACAGCTTCTCTATTTCCCTCCCTTTGAAGCAATTTCAGCTGTCCAGCGCTGTCCTGAAGGAAATCCACTGCATAGAAGAAAGGAGATTCCTCTTCTACACCCTCCTCATTCCTTTTATGCCCCCCTAAACCTGCCTCCCCCTGCACCTCATGCTTACTTTACCGCCAGCTGGTGAAGGGAAAGCTCTTCCTAGCACAGCAGATGTATGAAGTACCAGCCAGATGAGCCCTGGACCTGGCAGTTGGCTTGGTTTGGTGATAGGAAACAGCTCAAGAGAAACATAGGAATGGGGCATTGAATCATTCTGCAACAACTGTGAGAAAATCTTGAATGAAAGAGGAAAAATAAAGGGAGCAGAGGTAGGAGGGAGTAAAAGGAAGAGAAAGAGAGCAAGGTGGGGGGGGACGGGGGGAGAGAGAAAGAGAGATTGACCTTATTCAAAGGGCCTGCAAATACATATATTCTATTTGGTTCTGTAACATGAATATCAAAATACTGCTCACCAGCTCCTTGGGCTTATGTTAAAGTGTCTGTGTTCTCTTTATTTTCATAGTCACTAAATATAAAGGCTTGCATATTAAGAGGCTATGCTTTTCTTATTATACCGTAACTAGGCATAGAAACAGGAATTGTTTCCTCTGGAGTCTGTTGTGAGACAGCATTCTATTCTTAAAGAAATCTGCATACAATTGAAACACTGGCATACTGGCTTGGCCAGGATACTATGTAATTCTGTTTACAGCACTTTTTCATCCAACTGCACAAATCTGGGAGCACGAATTGGGGAATAAAAGAAACTAAATGAAGGTTTCCATGTTTAAAGAAACAAATATAAAACAGGGAAAGCAATCAGAATCACAGAGTTAAAAGATACACAGGAAAGGCATGAAAAAGCCCAAAGAGTAAAGTTGTAAAGAGCCATACCTGTTTCCTAGTCTCACTGCCTGTTCTAGAAAGCCTCCAGAGAGGGGAATTTCAGTTTCTCACGACAGCTCATTTTATTTCTGAGGAGTCTGCTAATAGAAGGGTCTTATTCGGATTGATCCAGGCTCTACTTGTCTGGAATCTTAATAAATGCAGACTCTCTTCTCCATTACAGTTCTGCAAATACGTGAAGACGGTTGCCATGTGGCAGAGCCATGCCAGCTCTTCCAGCCAGTCCTCACGCTCAGCAGCTGCCAGATCTCCTCCCTGGCACGCAGTCCAGCTCGTCGGTGTCCTTCCATACGTCGGGCACTGTGAGGTGAGCGTAACGCTCCAGATGTGGTCTCAACAGTGCAAAGTTCCGCAGGACTATTACCTTCCTTGATGCGCAGTCTACACTTTTGTGAGAAGTCACATCAAATTATTGGCAGTTCATACGGCTGGCACATGATAAGTTCACAGGCAGCTAAAACCTTATTTTTCTCATGTTTGATTTTCTTAAGCCAGATTTCCTGCATCTTGTAGAAGAACAGTTTAATTGGTGAATCTACACAGAGAATTTCCCATTTCCTGATTTTTTAAAAATCTCATTTTTGCCACTTGATGACCCAGAAGATACTTGATTCTGTTTTCCAGTATGTTAGCTAGTCCATCCCTGTCAATTTTGGTAAATATGTGTCTTCACCTGATTCATGTGTTAAAGACTTTGAGGGGGACAGCATTAACTCAGAGCAAAGGCTTATAAAATGTTATTGGAGATCTGCCCTCAGACTAACTTTGATTGATTTCACAGTTCACTTTGAATGGCTCACTCAACGTTTTACTTATCATTAAGTCTATTTTTTATTTAAAAGGATTGGCTTTTCCATAACATTTGTTGAAACTGAGATATTGTATACCTGTAACTTCCCTGATGTTGGCATGCCCAAAGAAAATTAAATGAGAGGGATGTATTCTCAAAAATGTGGGATAGATTCTAATGATTGAATCTTACTCAATGACAATTAACTGCCTAGTCAAGCAGAATTTTTAATCAGGGCATCGTAATTAATTAAGCAGTCTTGCTCCTAAAATTCAGACTTTTCTCTTTTTGACACTGGGATGCTACATACCTTCAATTTCTGATGCATTTACTTCTCAGTTCTCAATGGAATGGCTGCTTTCCAATTTTTTCACACGTACATTACTGTTCAAAATATGGCAAGTAATTTAATCCACTGTGGAGTCTCAATTCAACCAGCTGTTCTTACAGTTTCTTAATCCAGGTAACCAAGTGCCTCAGTACAAGGGTAAACCCTTGTATGAGGTAGTGCTGAAAGCAGTCACTAGAGGGCAATAGAGGGCTGAGGAATAGGGAGTGTACTGGGTGACGGCTGGCAGGAGCAAGATACCTATGGGCTGAAGGCCAGTCCTCTGTAGGAGAAGCCAATCTTCTAGGCTTTTCTAAAAATTCCAGTTTATATACAGGGTTCACATAACTGGGGTACAACTGGGATGACCAAGATGGATCTGCCAGTCAGCACTCAGGAGGACACAGCCAGGACACAGATTTTTAGTAAGTGTGATATCAGCATCAGAAATATCCTCAACAACTGGAGTCTTGGTGTTATGGCTGAGGTCTGTATTCTAAGCGAAGATAAAAAACGGCACAGAGTCAGCAATGATACATACAATTTACTGAGTGTTTACTATATATGTCTAGCAATAAAGCAACACCATCTCCCATTCTTGGAACCACCTTTGGAAAGTAACAACATCCTTATTTCATAAAAAGGAAATTACGTGCCAAACTGGGATCTGAAAAGAGGTCTGTGGAGCACCAAAGCATGTATTCTCAATGCTGAATGACTAATAAGAGTATCTGACTCAATAATTAGAACTCTGGGAAGAGAGCATGGCAAAAACCTGTGACAACTGACTTCAAGGTCCTGGCCTTTTCTCTTAGAACCTGTGAAGAGTGAACACATTTATCTTGGGCTTCTTTTGCTGGTAATTGTAATCATATTTCATTAATTCTTTACAGTTTGAAGCTCATTGTGCCTTTTTTTAAGGAGGATATAAACAAAATACATTCTATTTTCTTTAAAGTCTTAAGGTAAATGTATACTTTGTAAATAAATCATTTTTTTTTAGTTCTGTGGATTTAATACAAACTTTGCAATAAATATTCTCACTAACAGTTTGAATTTCAAATAGGATCTGCACCTTTTGACCTCAGATATTGGCCACAAAATTTAGCACCAGATCAACTTAGTGAAAATGCATACTAATGAATTAATGGAGGAAATATTTAAAGAGGTAAAAAAGGATTTATAATCTTAGTATCTGTAAAGCAAACATACAAAAAACCCACCACGATTAGTGATAGCATAGAAAAGGATTTTAAAACTGCTGAGTGTTAAATAATTTAGATGGAAGTGAAGATAAAGTGCTCTGGGAAGGAAAAAGATTCAAAAAGGAGCAGAAGTGATAATAAGGTCACTGATATCAAAGATGTATGACACAGTTTGAATAAAATTGTTTTAAGAAATGTTGAGATTCAAAACACCAGTGTTTTTAAGTATATTGAAAGCATTCTAGAACAAGATTTAGGACTAAGTAAATAAGTGTGGTTCTTCATAACTTTACTGTTCTGAGTTTCTAATGACTTTCTCAGCAGAGAAGTAATTAAAATAATATATTAAAACCAAAATCTAGTTTAGATTTTCTGAAAGGATATCTTCTGGTTTCCTAGAGTCACTGACATCTCATTAGATAGCTGAATATTGCCATTACATATCTGAATACATGGAACTCTGTTAACAGTGGGGTCTCCCTTCTCTTCCCAGCACATAAAAAATATTCCTTGCAATCAAGAAAGATTTTTCCTTGATATTAATGTGTGTTTCCATAGTAGCTTTCTCTGATTTTAAAGAAATACTATCTGCAACTGGTATGAAATAGAACAAAATTTCCAGTTCATGTAACACAAATCTGTAATTCATATTATTTCCTTATTTTCATCTTTATGAGGATACAGATTTCAAATGCTTATAAAAGAAAAAAAAATGTTTATTTCAAATTTTGCTCAAATAAAGTACTTAGAAACATCTGTTTCAAAAAACTGAAATATCTTCATCTCATTGAAACTTAAACATAGACTGTACTTTAGAAGTCCATATCTATCTCTTTTAATTCGTACCACACTAACTGTTCCAAGAAAAAAGACTTCCAGTTACTACAGGCATTTTTTGATGTACAGGTATTACTGATAGGTGGGAATTTATCTCACAGCAGTGAGAGAGATGAAGCCAGCTCACACTGGGCAGCCAAAGAAGGCAATGGCAACCCCCTGCAGTACTCTTGCCTGGAAAATCCCATGGACGGAGGAGCCTGGTAGGCTGCAGTCCATGGGGTCACGAATAGTTGGACACGACTGAGCGACTTGCACTTTCACTTTCCTGCACTGGAAAAGGCAATGGCAACCCATTCCAGTGTTCTTGCCTGGAGAATCCCAGGGACGGGGGAGCCTGGTGGGCTGCCGTCTATGGGATCGCACAGAGTCGGACACGACTGAAGCGACTCAGCAGCAGCAGCAGCATACCGGGCAGCGATCTTCTAATGGCCCACTTGCTGAAAATAGAGCCACGCCTTTCAAATTTGTGCTGCTTCTGTAACGTGCATAAACATTCAACACCTATACCCTGGGAGCCAGATGGAAGCCCTTAGAAATAATTGCTAATTTGTTCTAATGCAGTAATGCTTCTGCTTTGTTATTTTCTATGCACTTATCTGTCTTGAATTATTTTGGTTTCCTCCCTTTCTCCTACAAACAAAGCTATGTTCTTTTCTATTCTTCTCTCAGTTTCTTGACTGTTTCCTTTAGCATATGTGAGCACACAGCATCTGTTTTTGAGTCTATGACAGATGGATGAAATTAATTATTGGAGAAATCTGAGGAAAGAGAGATCACAGGCAAGGGATAATAGAACGGTAGAGCAGGAACTGAAAAATGGATACACCCATTATTGGGAACACGCTAATGCCCTTTCAGGGTCTTATTAGATCCAGTGGCACTTAGGTCCAGCGTGAGGAAGTCCTTGAGCAGTCACGGCAGATATATTACACTTACTTGCCCCTACCCCCCAAATTATTGTTAAAATCTATCAAAGTAAGTGCACAGACTGGTTATTATTTGTATGTTAACTCAACCGATTAGCTAACTTCTTTCAGGTCCTAAATCTACATGGACTCATGGTAATCTGAATGATCATATAACTACATAAGCAGTGTGATAAAGAGAATCAACTGAAATACTCAGAAGCCCAGGTTTCACACTATCTTGCAGGGGCTGTGCCAGAGTTTTTATTATAAGAGAACTTACTAGGATGTAGCCTATTAAGTTTCTCCAAGCACCAAGCTCACAGGAGTAAAGCTCAATAAATACCATGAAAATAATAATGATTAACATGTGCAGACTGCTTTCTAGTCTACCCACGGCTTTGTTTAACCTTCATAATTGTTATAATCTTCATTTATATATAAGGGGACTGACTCATCTGGAAGTAAAATGCAGTAGTTAAGATCACATAGTAAATATACAATGGAATATTACACCATCATTAAAAAGACTGAATTCGCCTCAGTTCTAATGAGGTGGGTGAACCCAGAGCCTGTTAAACAGAGTAAAGTAAGTCAGAAAGAGAAAAACAATATCATGTAATAATGCATATATATGGGGTCTAGAAAAATGGACTTGATGAACCAATTTGCCAGAAAGGAATGGAAACTCAGCTCTAGAGAATGGACTTGTGGGCACAGTTAGGAAAGGAGAGAGTGGGATGAATGGAGAAAGGAACATCAACATGGATACACTGCTATGTGTGAAACAGGTAGCTGGTGAGGATTTGCTATGTTATATACCATAGACAGCCCAGCCTGGTGCTCTGTGATGACCTAAAGGGGCAGGATGGGGGAGGAGGAGGAGGCTTGAGAGGGAGGTGAGATGTGCTTAACCATGGCTAGTGACACTAGTGGTAAAGAATCCGTCAGCCAATTCAGGAGCCTCAGAGTCACGGGTTTGATCCCTGGGTTGAGAAGATCCCCTGGAGTAGGAAAAGGCAACTCGCTCCAGTATTCTGGTCTGGAAGATGCCATGGAAGATGAGCCTGGAGAGCTACAGTCCATGGGTTCTCAAAGAGTCGGACATGACTGAGGACGTGCACACACACACAGCTGATTTGCATTGTTGGGTATAGAAACTAACACAGCATTGTAAACCAATGTTCCCCCAATTAAAATAAACTAAAAAATATACAGTAATATCACAAAGTAAAAGACAATGTTTTAAACTATAACTTTCAAATTCCAAAATGAGACTTTCTAATTCTAGTGTTATTTATACAATGTTGTGCTGCCTCTTTTCAAAATATTTGAACAGATTCTACATTGGAGGTAAAATAATGTTATTATACTTTTTAATGTATTTTTAAGAAAATATTGCCTTTTAATATCTTCCAGAAATAGGTTTCATGGTTTAATATTTCATGAAGATAATGTTTTTGAGCCATTTGTACTATAGAAACTGAGTCTTTTTAAACTGAGACTTTGGCTATGTTATTGAAGTCAACTTAAATGTTTTTGTTTGGTTCCACTTTATTTTATTCTATCTATCTGAACTTTTTTTCTGTGTCCTGAAACTTGCAGTTTGGGTAGATTATAGCCCTAGCCAATCTAAAACCTCATCCAGGGATCCTCAGTCATTGACAAGTACTCTACACAAAAGTGCCAAGAACTCTACACAAAAGTGCCAAGAACTCAAGAATAATGTTATGCCTCAGAATAAAGATCATTGATTTACACAAAATGTGTTAAGAAAATAAAGTTTCAAAACATACTAATTTTGATTACCTTTGATTAAAGTGCTGTTACAATTATAAAGGTTTCTGAACCAAAAGATACATATTCATTTCAGTGAGGGAAAAATAGATAACCATGTCTTTAATTAGATCAGGCAATGTAATCTCTAAGAGTAGTTAATGTGCTTTCACATGAAGCCTGTTGGAGCTCACACTTTTTATAAAAAGGCCTGAACATCTCTATAGCAGAAATATTCCAAAAAAGTTAAAAGCAATGCTCTTGCTTGGAGCAACACATGAAAATATTTAAACAAGGAATAGCTTATGAAGTTCTGAGTAGCTAAACTAAGACTGCTTTTTATTTTAATCACAAACGACAATTTTGTAATTTTAACAGAAACAAAGACAATGAACTGACCTCCTTCTTAGAGATTTTGATCTTGTCCAGAGGCCAAAATAAACGGCGCCTCTTTGGTCCCACTGACCCCTCACGGCAGAGCCTCAGTGAAGCACTAGAAATGGTCTAGAAGCTGTCCCCTTCTGAAGATGCTCTACCTCTACCAACTGCTTCCACTGGTGGACTGGGTTGAGGGACAAGGTCCCTGCACTAGCCAGATGGTGCCTTTATAACAAGCTGTGGAGGCTGCTGCAGTGAGGAGTGGTGGTGTTCTCTGCTTCTGAACACTGGGCTGGGTTTAGGGTAGGACTGGCGAAGCCTGCCTTGGAAGCAGGGGGAGTCGGACTACATTCGTGCACGTGTATAAGCCTGGATTTTGCAGCAGAGGCTTGTTTTGGGGTCAATATTTGCTTCTGTGGACCACCTTCCCTGGGCCTAGCTCAGTATTTAAGAGGCTATGAGTAGAGACAACAAATCCTACTCTGTCCTGGAAGACATCATCCTTACTTTGTGAATCTGGAGTCCTCTGCCTCATATAGTCCAACTGAGAAACTCAAGGCAAAATGCATCATTCTGAAACATAAATTAGATCATGGCACATCTGCTCAAAACCTTTTTTGTGTTATCTCATCACTCTTGGGTTAAGTCTCAAGGTCCTTATTATGTCTGGCCTCTGCCTTTGCCTCTGTTCTCAATTCCCACCATGTTATACTTATTCACTCCACACCAGAATCCTGGCCATTCCTCAGCCATGCCGAGCTGACCTCCTTTGCCACTGTTGTTCCATCAGCTTGGATCAACTGTGAAATTACTTTGTCCCTCATTTCATTCAAGTTCCAAACGTTTCTTTGTCACAGAAACTTCCCTGAACGCCCTATAGAAATAGGGCAATTCCTTTTATTCTCTTTTTCCTTAAGTTGCTTTTTTTTAAATATTATCATCTTAGCACTGTATTGCCTTTTTGTTAATATATATATATTAGGTATAAAAGCATCATTAAAAAGTCCTAATATGAGAAATTTAAATGATACCACCTAGTAGATAATATGCAATCTGTTTATCTTCATTGATGCTTTTTTCTTTATGTGAAAAAATTTCATGTAAATCAGTTCTATTAGGAAGAATGCAATGTTCATTTAATTATTGTATTTTATTTTATCCAGTCTATATTAGTTTATTTTATGTTTTATTTTTTTGGAGATTAGCTAGTCACAAAAATGTTCTTTCTGAATCACATATATTTATTATATATAAATGAGAGTATAAATATATCTGTATATACCATTATCTAGCTTATGAAAACTAAGTGCTTTGCTAACATTTACTTCACATCGAGTTCTTATTACATGTGTAATGCAGTCATGAGGAAACAGAAAAACACTCCACCAAAACAAAAGCTTCAGGAAGTAAGGCTAAAGAATGAATAAAGGTATTTATAACTTATGAAAATGATAGCTTATGGTAAGTATTCTAATCCCACTGACTGTGAAGAAGTTTAACTGGAATTTAAAACTGGTTAAGCAGGGGAACCTTGCTGCTTATGCAGCTGAAAATAACTATGACTTTTTCAAATCAGAGAATGCTTTGGATGTTCTCTTCATTATTTTTTTCAGTAGAAATTAACTTTGGGAAATTCTTCAGCTATCATGTAGCTCCAACTTAACATAAAGCAAATAGACTGTCCAAAGCTGCTACAGAAGGAATAAAACTCATTCCCAGATTTTTCTAGATAATAATACATCATCTTACTTATGAGAAGACAAAGTAATTCAACCTCTCCTTATTATATCCTGATTTTAATCAGAAATTAATATATTAAGGAAATGTATAAAAGAAAAAAATCTTTCCACTTATATTAAGTAAAATTAAATTATTCAGTAGGATAAAACAGTTTTATAACTTTAAAAATTCTGATTAGAAATTTATAGTAGAGATATAAATGTTATTCCACAGAACATATTAGTGAGAAATCCAAATGGACATGAAATATTTGGAAAAATGAACAACATACATTTAGGCTTCTTTGCCAACTATGCCCAAATGGTAGCTATTTGGCATACAGTCTGATGACAATTTCCCTTTTTTACTCTTTTTTTTTGCCTTTATATTTCCAACTGACTTAGGTTTCTCTCTAATTATCTGGAACAAGATATAATTTAAACTATAACCAAATATTCATTGAACCCCATCTCTTACTCAAGATTGGATAGATGGAAAAGGTTAAAACAGACATGTATTGAATATTTTTTCAAGTCAGCACTGGAAAAGTTGAATAGTCACCGAACTAAGTTAAAAAAAATTTTTTTTAATCTTTTAAAATGTCCTTGTCCAAAAATATGAGAACACTATTGGGGAATATAGTGATTTTGGAAGAGAGTGAGATAAAGCCTACTGTATAAAAAAACACCTAGAACAAAATAATTGGGATCCAAAGGAACCGCCTCTCTTTTAAGGTATAGTTAATATATATTGTTCCCTTAGAACATAAAGAATTAAGAAAAAATAGGAGACAAGGATCTACGCTAATAAAAGCAAAAATATTAAGAAATATTACAAATACACTAAAAATCAGTAAGACATATATTCACTTAATAGATATTCAGCGACTGTTTACTACATGCCAAGCAGTGTCACACACAGGGCAAATTTAAATTTTTAAAGACAAGGCTTATGCCTTTAAAGAGCTCAAAGTACAATGGAGAATATGGTGATGAAAGCTTAGTGCATAAAATACATGAATTGAAAAGGAGAAACCCATCTGCAGAAAGAAGCCTAAGAAGTAAAATTTGAGTTGAGTTTTTAAGGATAAATCACATATACACAGGATGAGAAAGGAGTAAAAAGCTCTTCAAGAGGAATAGCATGAAAAGGCATAAAAGTATGAGAAAGAGGTAAGTTCATGAATGGCAACATAATAAGACATGTAAGTAGATTAACAGGGTACTTGGAGAAGAGATGAGAAAGAATTCTGGAAAGACAGCAAGGGACTAGTTTGCAAGGGGTCTTCTGTGTCATGATGTAGGCTCCCTATTGTCAAGAAAGAGCACCATCCACTATGCAACTGAGTGAGCTAATTTCACTGGCTTAAGGGAAAAAAGTGGTGGAAAAAGAGAATGGTGCCCATGGACATTTCACAAGCTGTTGCAATCGTACAGGTAAGATGAACCTACATAACTATGTGGGTCATCACACAGATAATACATTTTACTTTAGAATAATTAATGTTTTTAATAACTGAGTAGATCATAATTATGAAATGTTTTCAGGCAGGGCCAGGCTTGGGGAGGCAGGTCTTAAAGGGGACTCATTACATAGTAAGTTAATAGCATTAAGGCTTCTTTAAGCATCTTACTTTTTTTTGTTTGTTTGTTTTGCTTTACAATACTGTATTCGTTTTGCTACACATCGACATGAATCAGCCACGAGTGTACATGAACTCCCAATCCCGACCCCCACCTCCCCCCTCCCGCCCCACACCCTCTCTCTGGATTATCCCTGTAAGCATCTTACTTTTAAAAGTTACTTTCAGAGTCCCCTCCTGAGAAAAGGGAACAGAAAAATAAATCTTGTATGACTGCAAAGCTAAGCAATACATTTTATTGGGAAATAAAATGTAAAATTAAATCAACCATTTAAGAATGGCACTGGCTCTTTAAAGTTCTTCTGCAACAATGTGACTTTTAATTCCATCAAGTAGGAAAATTTCAAATCAATCTTTCCAGGATATAACATTGAAAGACAAAATGTAACAACTCCAAAGTTCTCTTTCTATTGCTGAGTACAAAGCCATACTCACAAATGCACAACATATCCTCTCATTGTTCATGGCCACTGATTTGTTTGTATATTGAACACAGTGGTTTGTTTCTTTAACGTTTTTTTTTTTTTAAAGTAATATTAACTTGTAAGAAAGACTCCAAATTGCTATGTGAGGAAAAACCTTAATAGTCAGATAGAATTTCATCCACATGGCTTAAATCTATCTTTTAATCTTATGATGTAATGGCAGTCATAAAACTTTTATGAATAAATAACAAATTGGTCAAGCACACAGACCTTCTAAGACATCTCTTTGGATATCATCCCCTAAATCAGGAGTCAGTGATTACCATTCTGGAAAAAGTAAAAGGCTACCCAGTCCAGTATTTTGGCCTGGAGAATTCCATGGACTGTATATAGTCCACGGGGTTGCAAAGAGTCGGACACAATGGATTACCATTCTATTCTCCATGCTAAGGTGCTCAAGAAAACCATTTTGTACTGAGTGACATATACAAGTGCAGAAAATCTTTTAAAATTTGCATGTTGTTTTGGGAACCTTTTTAAAAGAAACTGTAAGCCAGCATATGGAAAGTTACAAATGTGGCCCAAGTCGGCCTGGAATTTAATTAGAGATGCCTTCCAGCTGTTGCTAGTGCCTGTAGCCTCTGTTTCCTCTTACTCTCTCCTTCCAAACTGCCATGGAAAGGAAAGCTGAACAGCAGTTCTCCTTATGCAACTTGAACTAAGTGAGGCTGCCCAGTAAAAAACGAGGTGAAGAATCAGCCAACTTACTCAGCGTCCCTGTGCATAAAGCACTGCAATATGAAAATCCAGCCGAATTGGAGAGAGCTACAGAAGCAAAATTAGTGTCAAAGAAAAAGCTGCATGCTCAACCAGGAGCAAGAACAGTGTTATCAAGGTTATGATTAAATACAGAAGGCAGTCTAACGTTTTACTATGTGTAGAGAGATTAAGGAATGCATTAATTGTTTTTCTGTTTGTACTATATCTCCCAAACCAGATATCTATTATAATTAAAGAAGGTCTGTAAATCATTAGTGTTAATAAATATCAAGCCTTATAGACTTGCTATTTTTCTCTTTATATAGTAACCTGAATATTTTGTCTTTAGCTCTTATAAATACACACCCACACATATACACACACATGTCTTTATATACCAAGCTTAATGCATAGTATATTTGGAGGACACTGATCTGGATCCTTAAGAATAAGTAAGATTTCAAATAGGCTGAGAAGAGGATGATTGTGGCACAATTTTACCTCTCTCACGTGTTTAATCACTTACTTCGCACTAAACTCCCCTCTATTTTCTGCTGTGCCTTCACCCACCTCGTCAAGCATTTGTCCCTATCTTGAAAATGCCCTCTCTTTGAACCTGGTAATTTTTTAAATTACCACATATTTCTCTCTTGCTTTTGTTTCAAGGCCAAAGCCCTTATACAGGTTACACACACTCTTTTTATTTCTATTCCACTGACCCTTTTAATAACCTCTCCAGAATCAAAGCTTTTTGAGTTTGGAGGGGCAGATAAAATGTCTTTCTTCTTAAAATAATGATTTTAAAGGACCATAAATATTGTAATAATAACTAGAACTATCTGAAAAGAACACTTCTCTTCAGGCAAATGTTGTTAAGAAATCTGCCTCAAATTGCTGCAGACATATTTTTGAATGGCTTATCTAGAATATACACCTCATACGCCAAAAGTGCACTGCAGGGGCTGGGGAATGGAGAAATGATTTCTGTTTATCCTCAGTCCAGTGCTCCATCACATTAACAGCTTTACCTCTAAATATGCATGACATTTCCTTTAAAAAAATTTTCTGTTTAATGTTTCAAATGCACAGAACAGTCCTGACCCAGTGAATAAATTTCCTCATGTTGAATCATTCTGGCCAAACGTGAGTCAGAGTAATAAAGTTCCTCAGGACACTCAGCTATTAGAACATCAGGCACATATGTGAACCTGTGAACAATTTCAGTCTCAAGGGAGACAGAGTGTTTAGCTTTTATGAATGGCCAGGGTAAGAGAGAAATCACAATAAATTTGTTTCACGTCCTTTTTTAAAACTGAAGTATAGTTGATGTATATATTATATATGTTACAGGTGTTACAATAAAGTGATTCACAATTTTTTCATGTCTTAACTTTTCTGAATTTCAACATTTATTAGAGGAACCCAATTTGCTATCTTTTTAAATTTATGTAGGTACAACGATCATGTGTAGCATTTAAATACAAATTTTACAGACGCTCTATTTCACTTTGTATTCATTTAGTTGGATTCTTTCAGACCATTTGGCAACTATAATTAACATAGGGCTAACTCACCAGAAGATTGTATATGGTTGCATAGTAGCAAATGGTATTTGGTTTCTGAAAACGGAGTCCAAATATAAAGCCAAAGGGTATGGTTTAAAGTTAGAATATTCCCCACCTTGAATTCTGATTAATTCTTATTTTGGTTAATGTTACTATGATCTCCCAGTCTCCTGAAGAGAACTTTTCTGAAAATCTTCTAGTTTCTCCTCCACTTCAAGCTATGTTCATTCAGGTACTAAGTAATGTCCATTCTATCAATAACTGTCTCTTAAATTTTTGTCTTCTTTCCCTTTCTTAATATTGTGACTTTTCAATTTCTCATTTCTCTTCTGAACAGCTGATTCCCCTGCTATAGAATCACAGAAATAATAATGAGGCTGCTGCTGCTAAGTCGCTTCAGTCGTGTCCGACTCTGTGCGACCCCATAGACGGCAGCCCACCAGGCTCCCCCGTCCCTGGGATTCTCCAGGCAAGAACTCTAGAGTGGGTTGCCATTTCCTTCTCCAATGCATGAAAGTGAAAAATGAAAGTGAAGTCGCTCAGTCGAGTCCCGACTCTTAGCGACCCCATGGACTGCAGCCCACCAGGCTCCTCCATCCATGGGATTTGGCAGTTGCCTTATATCAGGCATTTTGTAGAACATACAAAGGAGAACAAATTTTCAGTGTACGTTCCCAAAAACTGTTCTGCAGTGAGCTTACCTACAAACGAGTTATTTTTTTATAACTTTTATTTTATATTGGAGTACAGCCAATGAACAATGTTGTGATAGTTTGAGACACACAGCACTGACTCAGCCATATATATGCATGTATCCAGTTTCCTTCAAACTCCGCCCCATCCAGGCTGCCACTGAAGCAACATGGATGAACCCAGAGATACCACACTGAGCGAAGTGAATCAGCAAAGAGAAACATCATATGATACCCCTTATTTGAAGAATCTAAAAAGAAATGATACGACCTAGTTACTGAATGGGCTTACCTGGTGGCTCAGCTGGTGAAGAATCCCCCTGCAATGTGGGAGACCTGGGTTCAATCCCTGGGAGGGGAAGATCTCCTGGAGAAGGGATTCACTACCTACTCCAGCGCTGGCCTGGAGAATTCCAGGGGGTCACAAAGAGTTATTGAATAATATTTTCCTTCTACTCTTTTCTCTGTACTGGGATATTGAAATGGTATTTGATGACAGGAGAAAAACTTTAAAGTCTTAACACATGAAAAGGCCTCTCTGCTATTTAGACATTGTTGTTTCATTATTATTTTCTTTGTGCCTCCATATCTCCCCCTTTGGATGTTAGTTTTTTTGCCCTCTCCACTGCAGTATTTACAATGAAAAGTGAAAATGTCAGTTGCTCAGTTGTATCTGACTGTTTGTGATCCCATGGACTGTACCCCGCCAGGCTCCTCTGTCCGTGGGATTCTCCAGGCAAGAATACTGGAGTGGGTTGCCATGCCCTCCTCCAGGGCATGTTCCCAACCCAGGGATAGAACCCAGGTCTCCCGCATTGCAGGCACATTTTTTTACCAGCTGAGCCACCAGGGAAGTATTACAATACCTCAAGATTATTAATTGCTTCATCTTTAAAAGCATTAAAGTGACATCATTATTTGTAAGAGAAAAGAAAAACTCACTGTAATCAAAGCACTTTTTGAAGAAGAAAATGTGTTTAAGACATTTAAAAAATGTGTTTAAGAGATTGGTGACTCTGTTGCTGCTGCTGTGTCATTATTTTTACATTCTATACACCAACGCCTGTATCCTATATTCTTGAGAGAATGACTGTATTATTGAAAAGGTACTATTTGTAGAACTCAGTCAGTAATTCATCTTCCTTGACATGTTGGAAAATTACTCCCAGAGTAGATTAAATAGGTCTGAGTATCTCAAACAATGGCCCAGAGCCCTGGAGACTGAACAGAGGGGCTCCGAGCCTGCATTAGAAGGAAGGGGCTGAGGCCGGGAACTCCCTCCAGCAGTCCTGCTTTCATATGTTTTGTATTCGGGGCTATTCCATCAAAGAACTCACTTGAATAAAAAGTTCCATGGTTAAAAAAAAAGTCTGTAAATTATAGAACAAGTTTTAAGTCCAACAAGGAAATAAACCAATTTACGTATGGCAGACAAACATGCATGAACTGGCCAGCTCCTTGAGGTCAAAAGTAAGTAATGGAGAAAGAGACAGAAGTGCAGTTCCTGTGTAGACAGCATGGGATGTGTACTCAGACCCTGCTTCTGAGACCAGGAGAAGGCCTCCAGCACTTGGGAAGTGGAGTAACACTTACGTGACAGGACAATGTGGCTTGGCTACAGTTTCACACAAAGATTTAAAATTAAGAGACTTAGAGGAGGGACTGGAAAGATTCTTTCTATTCAGCATTCTTTAAGAAATAAATCATTGAAAATTTTCTTTCCCATCAGTAGGAGATTTTTTGCAGTGCTTGTCCTTAAAATCCAAGAAAGGGAAGCATCCTCTGGTATAACCTTTCGATCTCAGTCGTAGGAGGTTAACTAAGGTGAATGCATGGCAACAAACATTTCTCTCAACATAGCTTTTCTCAGTGTCTGCACAGCTGTTGACTGACTCTTTGGTCCAGAAAAACAACAGCAGAAGATAGCAGTAATACAACTTATTGGTTTATAAGCTATTCAGGAAGTGTTTTACTAACGTGAAGAGCAAAAAGAAGAGATCATCAAAGTGGAAAGTTTCCCTAAATGGCTATTTTTCTAAAACTAAAAGCAGGTATTCTACTTTTAGCCATTTTAAACTGAGACGCAAAATGGATATAAATGAAAAACACTGTATTACAAGAAGCAAAGCCTTGACATCATAACTCTAAAATTGCAGGTGCAGAGCTAAGCACAAAGCATTGTCCAGACTCTATGGTCTTGACAGTAATCCAAGAGAAAGGGAGAAACGTGTGCCGCGTGCATGCTTGTTTGCGTACACTTGACGCCTAGTCTGAAGCAGCAGCACTTTCAGCATGATAGAAATTGAGAGGAATATTGAATTCATACACTAGGTTTTCTTGTTGGTTTCTTTTTTTTTTTTAATCAACCATTTAAGACACTCTAGATGTGCAGGGTTTGTGCGGTTAAGTGACAGGAAATGATGAATTCACCCAGTCACTACCATGCTGGGACAGCCTTGGGGCAGGACAGCCATCCTTGCTCTAAAAAGCTTCCTCTTCCACATTTTCCTATGCTGCTTTAAAGGTCTTTCATTTGAAGTATTAGGAAGGGGCTAAACTAGAACTCAAATGCAGATCTTCTGACCACCATTTACTACTCTTCTCTTAAATTACACCATAACATGAAATATATATATACACACACATGTATATAATGAAATACATATTACTACAATCCTTCAAACATCAAGGAGTCAAGCAAAGGAAGGAGAATGGAGAAACAGAGGCTATTTTTCATCAGTGGGCTTTGAAATGTACCAAGTAATTGTCAAAGAGGTTTCTCTAAATTATGACTTAATCTGCCTGAGTGAGTGCTTGTTTGTTTCTGTATTTGTGTTTTGGCTAACAGCAGAATGAATGACCTTAAAGTTGTACCTAATTCATCTTTTTCTTTCCAATCATACAACCCACTTGTAGTCTACCCCAAAATTCTGTCTGTTCTGCCTGTGAAATGTACTCAGATTTAACCTTCTCTGTCACCCCTCTCCACAGCCCATCAGCTCTCAAACAGGTTAGTGCTACGGTCTCTTCATTAGGTCTCTAGGTCTTCCTGCTGTAAGGCTTATCTCTAGGATCTACCCTCAACACATCTGCCGAAGCAATTCTGTTAACACCCAAGTTGGGCAGTGTCACCCCTCTGCTCTTCACTTAGAGTGGGAGTCTGAGTCCGTGCCTTGGTCAGCAATGCACTACAGGACCAAGGTCCCTTGACCACCTTGACCCCCCTCCCCTTACTCTCCCCTCCCCCTGTCTGA